>VZSC01012620.1:6424-50611 GCA_013398225.1 Steatornis caripensis
ATTTCCGTGTCGTTTACTCGAGCGACTCACAGAACTCCTGAACGGAGCGGATCCGTCGCAGCCATCCGCTTGCCAGCCGTCCCCTCCTCGCCTGGTTTTAATTAGCAGCGACGTGCGTGGGGCTGAGCCAGGCAGCGCCAGCACTGCCGGTACGCTGGCAGGTAACGGGGCTCGCCTCCTCCAGCCGGGATTACGGGACATCGGGCAGGTGCCTGCAAATCACCCCCTAATACGCTGGGAGCGAGGGCGGGATGACGAGGTCACTCCCAAAAGGACGTTTGCTCTGTGGCTTGGGTATTGCGGTAACGAGGGTTGAGGGACGCGGGGTCAAACGAGGCTCTGTGGGAAGGGCGGTGGCTGCAGGACCTGCCCCAGCCCGTGGCTGATTTGGGTTCCTGGAGGTGAGGCGAGGGATGAGGTGGTGAGAAAAAGCCCCGGGGAGAAGCCAGCCACGGAGAAGAACACTGCGAAGAGAGGCGAGACGCGCAGGCGGAAACGGGGAGAGAATTTTATATAGAAAGCTAAACCAGTTGCATCCTCCCTGGCTCAGGGGCGGCACAAAATGTTTACGGTGGCTAAGGTGGGCTCGGGTTGTCCCCCGGGTACCGGAGCAACAGACTCGGCGAGGTGACGGCAAGGGGCTCGCTTGGGGCGGAGAAGGGCGGCTGGCGTGCCGGCACGTCGGTGGGTCCGCGCGGAGGATGCTCCGGCTTGCGCTTCTACTGTTGTCACCTAAACGACGAGAAGAATGAAACTCTGTAACCCTGCGATTTTAGTGTAAGTAGTATTATTATACAAAACTAAGCACTGCCTGTGAAAGTTAAAGAATTTTCCAACGTTTCCCCCCTTGGAGGCTTTCAGGAATTTTCTTGGCAGCCTCACTCGCGCTTCCTTTCTCCCGTTTTCTTCAAAATCATTTTAACGCAAGTGATCGTACAATGCAAGGCTACACAGATAAATACGAAGATTGTAATCACTATTATCACCGCTACTATAATTCATTTGACCCATCAAGATAGGCTTGGAAACCAAGGTGGTATCCTCTCCCGCAATTCCTGAGATCCCCAAGAAGCATCGTCCTTCTGCATTTCATGTAAAACCTTAACTTGTTCCCAAATTGCTTCCAGATTAGCCCCTGCTTTCTGAGTTTGATCCACACGTACGCAACTCCATCACGGCTTTCCCAAGGAGCAGTCTGTGCTACCGTCCGTCCCAAAGCCATTCGGTTCTGAGCCGATAGCCTTCCCATTTCCGACGCTTCTTCTTGCGTTGCCCACGACGCCCGTGCAGTCTGACTTCCAGTCATTTCAATCGACGCCGAGACGCTCACGATTGCTTTCTCCAGCGCACGAACTCCTAACCAGGGGATAAACCCTCCAGCGAACGAATGGAAAGCTGCGGCTCGCTCTATCAAGGGATTGCTGGTTCTTCTAGTTCGGTTTAGGTAAGTTCTCAGCCTTAAGTTGCCTTCGAACGTTCGCAGCGCGGTAACGTTTGGCGTCGTCACCCCTAGGGTGCAAGACCCTCTCCGTCCTACAGGTAAGGCTTCACGCGCTTCTGTTCCACGTAACCAGTACCATCCAGTCGCTCCAGGCACATTCCAGTATCCCGTCTGTTTCTTTTGAGAAACCGATTGCATGCTCCGGTCACCATACGGATCGTGCCCTACTTCTACGTGTTCTCCGGTTTTATTGGTAGGAATGCATTCGGTCTAATTTCATTTTGGGCCAGCTATCCTCCCTACCTCTAGATCGGTGTTTAAAGGATCTGTATACTTAGGATTAATCCCTAAATCATTCCACAATGTATTAAAAGGAATAGGTATTCCTGGCAGTTCTATTCCTTTTCCACTGTGTTCTGGCATACGAGTACGTGCCCAGCAATCTCCCGAACTAGCTGTTTTCGTTACTTCCTCCATCAATTTCCGACACGGATTGACCTCCCAGTGGTTTTCCACACCTAATCTCAATGGCGTTATTAAGCTTAGGCCACTTAAGTCAAATCTGAGGGTTAAAAACTTCATACTGCTTCAAACAGAAATACACAAAAATTAATCCACGTAAAATTACAAATCCTACCACATCCCTGGGGGTGCCGGTCCCATGGGTGTCTGCGTCCCCGGAGATGCAGGTCCCAGGGGTGTCCGCGTCCCTCGGGGTGCTGGTCTCATGGGTATCCGCGTCCCTGGGGATGCAGGTCCCACGGGTGTCCGTGTCCCTCGGGGTGCCGGTCCCACGGGTGTCCGCGTCCCTGGAGATGCAGGTCCCATGGGTGCCTGTGTCCCATGGTGTCCATATCCCTGGGGTTGCCGGTCCCACAGGTGTCTGTGTCCCTCGGGGTGCTGGTCTCACGAGTGTCCACGTCCCTGGGGGTGCTGGTCCCACGGGTGTCCGTGTCCCTTAGGGTGCTGGTCCCACAGATGTCCCTGTCCCTCAGGGTGCCGGTCTCACGGGTGCCCGTGTCCCTGGGGTGCCCGTGCCCAGTCTCTGGGCGCCCCCTGGCGGCCGCACCACACCCCAGCACCGCCCCGCAGCGACCCCTCCCGGGGGACCCTGGGCCCGGCGAGGGTGACTCCCAAGGGGACAGGGACGCTGTGACATTAAACCCCGGGTCCCACGGGCACGGCCACATGCGTGGGGCAGCCAGCGGCAGAGGCTGGCAGGTCCGGCACACACGTTCGTTACCACAAGTCTTGTGGCAGGCGGCAGCGTGCAAGCCACGGGGTGACAACTCCACGGAACCACAGAAAGAGCTCACGAGTCTTTAATCAGCTGCATAGAGCTTGCCGCTAATTAATCTTTTGCGCTGGGAAGAGGAGGAAGAAACAAAACCCTGCTGGGAAGCGGGGCGAGCAGAGCGCACAGCGAATTACTCCTCCTCCTCCCAGCCTGCGCACTGGGGAGAGGGGCACCGAGAGGGCAGAGGCGAGTTGGGACAGGCAAGCGTTTCCCTGTTCAGGTGCCTCCCAACGATACCGAAGACTTAAGAACTGAGAAGGACTGGACTAGCAGACAGACTCCCAGCAGCCAAGAGAGGCACGGTGCTGCTCGCTCCAGGCCAACAGACTTTGCAGGGAGAGGGAGGGTGCACGCGCTCGCTCAAGGCCAACAGCTTTGTAGAGACAGGGATGGAATGAGCTCACTTCTAGGGCACTGAATAANCCGTGTCCCTCGGGGTGCCGGTCCCACGGGTGTCCGCGTCCCTGGAGATGCAGGTCCCATGGGTGCCTGTGTCCCATGGTGTCCATATCCCTGGGGTTGCCGGTCCCACAGGTGTCTGTGTCCCTCGGGGTGCTGGTCTCACGAGTGTCCACGTCCCTGGGGGTGCTGGTCCCACGGGTGTCCGTGTCCCTTAGGGTGCTGGTCCCACAGATGTCCCTGTCCCTCAGGGTGCCGGTCTCACGGGTGCCCGTGTCCCTGGGGTGCCCGTGCCCAGTCTCTGGGCGCCCCCTGGCGGCCGCACCACACCCCAGCACCGCCCCGCAGCGACCCCTCCCGGGGGACCCTGGGCCCGGCGAGGGTGACTCCCAAGGGGACAGGGACGCTGTGACATTAAACCCCGGGTCCCACGGGCACGGCCACATGCGTGGGGCAGCCAGCGGCAGAGGCTGGCAGGTCCGGCACACACGTTCGTTACCACAAGTCTTGTGGCAGGCGGCAGCGTGCAAGCCACGGGGTGACAACTCCACGGAACCACAGAAAGAGCTCACGAGTCTTTAATCAGCTGCATAGAGCTTGCCGCTAATTAATCTTTTGCGCTGGGAAGAGGAGGAAGAAACAAAACCCTGCTGGGAAGCGGGGCGAGCAGAGCGCACAGCGAATTACTCCTCCTCCTCCCAGCCTGCGCACTGGGGAGAGGGGCACCGAGAGGGCAGAGGCGAGTTGGGACAGGCAAGCGTTTCCCTGTTCAGGTGCCTCCCAACGATACCGAAGACTTAAGAACTGAGAAGGACTGGACTAGCAGACAGACTCCCAGCAGCCAAGAGAGGCACGGTGCTGCTCGCTCCAGGCCAACAGACTTTGCAGGGAGAGGGAGGGTGCACGCGCTCGCTCAAGGCCAACAGCTTTGTAGAGACAGGGATGGAATGAGCTCACTTCTAGGGCACTGAATAAACAGCGGGTAAGGGGCCATTTCTTAAATGGCCACAAGAAACCAGCAGAGAGCACAGGAACCCCTTCCCCAATTCAGGGCGCCTGCGCAGGGATGGGTTTGTAATGTATTAGCGTAGGCATGATGTCAATATGAATATTCATTTCTGAAAAGGTACGTGATGAACNTGCTGGTCCCACAGATGTCCCTGTCCCTCAGGGTGCCGGTCTCACGGGTGCCCGTGTCCCTGGGGTGCCCGTGCCCAGTCTCTGGGCGCCCCCTGGCGGCCGCACCACACCCCAGCACCGCCCCGCAGCGACCCCTCCCGGGGGACCCTGGGCCCGGCGAGGGTGACTCCCAAGGGGACAGGGACGCTGTGACATTAAACCCCGGGTCCCACGGGCACGGCCACATGCGTGGGGCAGCCAGCGGCAGAGGCTGGCAGGTCCGGCACACACGTTCGTTACCACAAGTCTTGTGGCAGGCGGCAGCGTGCAAGCCACGGGGTGACAACTCCACGGAACCACAGAAAGAGCTCACGAGTCTTTAATCAGCTGCATAGAGCTTGCCGCTAATTAATCTTTTGCGCTGGGAAGAGGAGGAAGAAACAAAACCCTGCTGGGAAGCGGGGCGAGCAGAGCGCACAGCGAATTACTCCTCCTCCTCCCAGCCTGCGCACTGGGGAGAGGGGCACCGAGAGGGCAGAGGCGAGTTGGGACAGGCAAGCGTTTCCCTGTTCAGGTGCCTCCCAACGATACCGAAGACTTAAGAACTGAGAAGGACTGGACTAGCAGACAGACTCCCAGCAGCCAAGAGAGGCACGGTGCTGCTCGCTCCAGGCCAACAGACTTTGCAGGGAGAGGGAGGGTGCACGCGCTCGCTCAAGGCCAACAGCTTTGTAGAGACAGGGATGGAATGAGCTCACTTCTAGGGCACTGAATAAACAGCGGGTAAGGGGCCATTTCTTAAATGGCCACAAGAAACCAGCAGAGAGCACAGGAACCCCTTCCCCAATTCAGGGCGCCTGCGCAGGGATGGGTTTGTAATGTATTAGCGTAGGCATGATGTCAATATGAATATTCATTTCTGAAAAGGTACGTGATGAACTTGTCTTTACTCTTCAGTGTGCACGTTAGGAGGAGAGATTGCCCACGGGCCCAGCCCTGTTAGAAACCAGTGTCGGCTTTCTAAACTACCATTTGGTTTGGAGAGTTTTATTGGTTATCGTCTAGGTAACACGAAGGCTTGGAAACTGGGAAACACCAGCCCTGGGACCTCACAGCGAGGGGGGTAAGGTTCCTCCCTCTTCCCCTGGTCCCCAGGCTCAGCACGGGGACTCGCAGCCTGTAACGGCGTCCCTGGGAGTGACTGTGTGGGTCCGTCCCCCTCTGTCCCGTCCTGCTCCAGGAGGGCAGGCAGATCCTGCTCCCCTCTCACAAGTGNCGGAACCACAGAAAGAGCTCACGAGTCTTTAATCAGCTGCATAGAGCTTGCCGCTAATTAATCTTTTGCGCTGGGAAGAGGAGGAAGAAACAAAACCCTGCTGGGAAGCGGGGCGAGCAGAGCGCACAGCGAATTACTCCTCCTCCTCCCAGCCTGCGCACTGGGGAGAGGGGCACCGAGAGGGCAGAGGCGAGTTGGGACAGGCAAGCGTTTCCCTGTTCAGGTGCCTCCCAACGATACCGAAGACTTAAGAACTGAGAAGGACTGGACTAGCAGACAGACTCCCAGCAGCCAAGAGAGGCACGGTGCTGCTCGCTCCAGGCCAACAGACTTTGCAGGGAGAGGGAGGGTGCACGCGCTCGCTCAAGGCCAACAGCTTTGTAGAGACAGGGATGGAATGAGCTCACTTCTAGGGCACTGAATAAACAGCGGGTAAGGGGCCATTTCTTAAATGGCCACAAGAAACCAGCAGAGAGCACAGGAACCCCTTCCCCAATTCAGGGCGCCTGCGCAGGGATGGGTTTGTAATGTATTAGCGTAGGCATGATGTCAATATGAATATTCATTTCTGAAAAGGTACGTGATGAACTTGTCTTTACTCTTCAGTGTGCACGTTAGGAGGAGAGATTGCCCACGGGCCCAGCCCTGTTAGAAACCAGTGTCGGCTTTCTAAACTACCATTTGGTTTGGAGAGTTTTATTGGTTATCGTCTAGGTAACACGAAGGCTTGGAAACTGGGAAACACCAGCCCTGGGACCTCACAGCGAGGGGGGTAAGGTTCCTCCCTCTTCCCCTGGTCCCCAGGCTCAGCACGGGGACTCGCAGCCTGTAACGGCGTCCCTGGGAGTGACTGTGTGGGTCCGTCCCCCTCTGTCCCGTCCTGCTCCAGGAGGGCAGGCAGATCCTGCTCCCCTCTCACAAGTGGGACAGAGCTCAGGGTAAAATAGATAAGCAGAGAACAGTGAAAAACCCCAACCCTCCTAAGCAGCCTCCATTCCAGCCCATTCCCAAAGGAGCCAGGAGATCAGGACACAGACGGAGCGCAAGACGGTGTTTTACAGAGCCCCAGGGCGCCGATGCTCACAAAAAGCTTACCCAACACCTGGACCAAACTCACACTGGCTCGCCGCGCCGGTCAGTCAGCACAAGCGTCCCAGCAGCCAAAAATAAAACAAGCGTTAGACAGGAAGGCGGAAGTATGGCACAGAGAGGGAACGGCAAAACCTGGTGTTGCTTTCACACCCCATCCTTACCGCAGGGTAAGGCCTACGGCTGCTGCCGGGAGTTGGGCTCACACAGGGAACTGATTTTCAGGCACACACTTGCAGCGTTAAGGGAGACCCACCTTCCTTCCTGGCTGGAACCAACAGACCTCTGGCTCCGCGTTGAGGCACCGAAGCCTTGTGGTTTTTCGAAACGAGCCAAGTAGGAAGCAGCAGCATCACCGCAAACGGCACCGGTGGCTTCTTTGGCAGAGCAGAGACACAGCCCTGAGAAGAGACTTTAAGACCCAGCTGCAAACACAGTCCCCAAGCCAGCGTGGGACGTGCCTGTTCACAGCAACCTTCTTCCCAGAGAGGGAAAAGTTTACCCTTGCACGGCCTCAGCGTCTAAGCTAACCGCTACGGCGACAACCCTGTGCCTGTTCTGCAGTTAACAGCCCATAAGCGGCCGTGACACTCGGGACTTCACCCCTAGCAGACAGAAGAAAGCGGTTTATCCATCACCATGCCGGGAGGAGGAACCGACCTGTGGAGCAACGTCTCTGCTGGGTCACACACACCTCCTCACTCCTCGGCCAGGGGCTGCGGCAAAGGAGGCGAGCGACGCTTAGCCCTGCGCAGCCCCGCTCCTCCCCAGGAGGTGCTGCCCAGCACCGAACCTTCACATCTCTGAGTTTCTTTGGAAGGAGCGGGAGGGTTGCAAGCCAGTGTTTGAGGGGTGCACGTGGTCGGTACTCAGAAATGCTGCCACTTGAGAAAGTACGTTTGCGCTCCTCGAAGGCCAAACAGTACGGCAGGAGTTACCGCGTGCTTATTAGACGTGTTTTACTTTTTCCCCTTGCTAAGGCTTGAACAACTGTGCGATCATATATAGAACAATCCACATAAAGGAGTAGGGTCAGATGTGCCTTTAGCAGCAGAAAACTAATGTGTGGGATTAGGGGAAGGCACTGGTGGTGAAAAAAAAAAGGGGGAACGGAAGAGGTCACACGTTCAGAGAGGACTGCGCTCGAGGAGCTGGAACGCTGCACGCCGGCCTTGACTAACTACCGCGTTAAGAAGGCAGAGAGCCATTTCCAGATTTAAAGTTCATGTGCGAACTCCAGCAGTTTAGCACTCCGCAGCCAAGGTTTGTTCTCAAAAATAATATAATCTGCCAAGAAACTCACTGGCAAGAATTGGGTTGCTAAACTGGAAGCACAGCATCCACTCCAGCAGAGGCAGGACCGGAGCCGTTCACACCGCACTGGGGACTCCACCGTATGGCCTGGCGCAAAACCAGACACAAGACCTGCTGCACGAGGACAAACGGCTCCTCGGGGGCAGCTGAGCTCGAGCCACAAATTCCCCCATTTCAACATAATCGCTGTCTTGGAAAAGCGGCGAGAGCAGTTCAGGTCTGCGGTGGGTGTGAATTCCAAGGGCGGGATGGGACACGAAAAAAAGCGTAAGAAATACAGACAACTCTTAGCCTGATTGCATAAAGAAGGGAGCTTACGCCATCACGCTGCCTCCCCCTCCGCATCCCTCGTGTTAGTTTTGTGCCAGCTGATCTCTTTCAGACTAAGTGGAAGGAAGAAGAATAATAAAAAAATTAATAATTCAGGGTTACCACACGCTTCCTCTCCGAAAGAGAAAGCTGTGGCTGGGAGGGCAGAAAGACATCGTCAGGGCTCAGGTCCTGACTTTTGCTGTGGGAGGATGCAGGGGGAAAGAGCAGAAAACAGGGATAAGGGAAGAGTTGGGATTTCACAGCGTGAGGTGCGGAGGTGTGTGCCTCCAGAAATCAGTTGAACTGCTCACCAAGCACCCAAAGAAGGGAAAATTAACTCTTACTGCGCGGTGGAAGACAGGCTGCTGCCCATCAGAAGGGTGGAACGCGCCCACTGCTTTCCTTTGGAACGAAAGAAATAAAAGAAGCAAACAGAAGTTAAGTTCACAAAACTTTCCTTTTTATTATTTTAAATTGGAAAAGGCTCCTTGGGTAACAATGATCAGGTGTAAAAGTAACACACGCGTTTTGCTCAGCTTTGTGACACCCGGGACGAAGTAGGCCAAGCGTTGCAAAGTCACATCTGGCTTTTCCACAGCCCGTTCCTCTCAAACCCACCAGCAAAAGGAGAGGCAAAATGCCACCCCTCAGACAGGGGAGCCGACGGCGCAGGCGAGTTGTTTAAACTGCAGCCATCGTGTTCCACACGGATGTTTGCGGCATGAAACGGCGGTGTTCAAATGGCGTTTTAGAAAGAAAAGCTCGCCTTCCCCGCCCCCACCCCACTACCCTCTGCATGAAGCAGGGATCTGATGTTCCACCTCCATTTTTAACAAGTACCACAGGGTATTTTCTATAGAGGCTTATTTACACTCAGAGCCTACAGGGGATGCCCGGATTAATCCACCGGTGTGGTGTTAAAGTGGTGAGTGCAAAACACACACGGCAACAGGGTACACCTGCTGAGGGCAAGTAGGAGTATTAATCCATGAAAAGAAGAGCAGATTGCTTTAATTAAGGTAACGAACACAGTCTGGCCAAGCACTCTTTTCCTCAAAAACTAAAGAGACCACAACCCAAACAAAAAACCAAACGGAATCATACATCTTAAATTAACACACACACACACACACAAGTCAGCAGCACTCAGTTTGGTAACTCATCCTGCGCCCCACCGCCCCATCACGCCTCTTCCAATTTCACCATCCAACTGCTAAGCTACCCTGCCCGCCCGGCCTGTAGCGCCAAGGCCAGCAGGCAATCCTTTGGCAGTGGAACGCGACAGGAGATTATTGGCCACGTGAGCAACCAGCTANTGGTAACTCATCTTGCGCCCCACCGCCCCATCACGCCTCTTCCAATTTCACCATCCAACTGCTAAGCTACCCTGCCCGCCCGGCCTGCAGCGCCAAGGCCAGCAGGCAATCCTTTGGCAGCGGAACGCGACAGGAGATTACTGGCCACGTGAGCAACCAGCTACAAGACAGAGTTAATATATTACCGTTTCCTAAACTAGCAAGTCCAGATTATACAACCCATTTCCACACGACACTCCCGTTAAGTTCCACTAGCTTTAAATTAATCAAAAGCAATAAAAAGTCATTCTTGTTTAAAAGTAAACATTGAGCCAGCTGCATTTTGGTTTTTTCCTGGCAGCTTTACACCTCCAAGCAAGCTTGCACATGGGTTTGCTTTCTCCCCAGATAAATTTCCCAAAGAACTGCCATCCGACCTCCGCTGTCAATCCCAGAGCGGCCGTGGCACTGCTCGCTCCGGAGGGAAGCTGACAGCCAAAGTTACCATGATTCCATCCCTTTTCCTCCTCAATAAAAAAAAACCCGACAGCCTGACAAGTCCATGTAGACTGCAGTGAGTCTCCTGCAACCACGACGCACGATCACAGCACATTTAGAGCTATGAAATCAGGCCCAAGGCAAACAAACAAACCGGCTGGATGAGGACCCTTTGATGCTCCTGCTTTGCAGCTGGCCAAACCCGTGTGTTTTGACAACGCAGACAGCGTGATCGAGGAGCACCACACAGTCGGAGCACGTAAGCCAGTCACTTGCTTATTGCTGCCACGCTAAAATTAAGCCCTAGGTCTTGCTGTGGTTATTGGGGCAATGCTGCTATGCAACCTAATTGCGAGCACTTCGTTTACTCCGAAAGGCTTCTGCCAAGAAAGTATTCCTACCCATGACAAGCCGTTTTCCGTCTTCCCCGGTGCTTTCTACCCATCTGGGATCAAGAAATAACGCCAGTCGTCCCCAAGATTTTCTACAGAGCGAACAGCACGAGGACGCGTCAGCGCCAGGAATTTATCACCATCTGCAAGGCACCACCACGCATTTTCCCTGTCAACAGCTCACAGAAATATCCCAAAACGAGCTGGACACCTAGGGTTCAGGAAAGAAGCAGGGTATGCACTGAGACATACTGGGGGTGCTACAGCCTGCACCAAACACCAACAAATACAGCAAAATATTGTGTGTCTGTATCAGCACTGCTTCCCACGGGTACCACAAGGGAAGGCAGCGCCGGGGCTGTGGTCGCATCCCCCTCGGCCACGGGTGATGCTCAGATCCAAACTCCCTGCCACTAAATCTGGCCGTGCTCCTGTTCTTCGTTCCCCTCTTCCAAAGCTTTCAGAGCTGCAAGCTGGAACTCCTCATCGCGTTATTCTGCTTTTCTCTGAAAGCGCTGATGCAGCCACTCGCAAAGCAACCAGCAAAGGCACAGGAGCACCCAGAGCATTTATGCCAGTCTCTCCAAACTCACCGTCTTAACAGCTGTCTTCACCTTAAGACAAATCAGAGGGAATTTTCTTCCAAAACGCCACAAAAGCCTGCCAGGCTTTGGGGAGCAGACGGTGAGAAGAGAAGGCAGAGGAGGAGTATTAATATAAAACTCGCCGTTTTCATTGCTTTTGCTCTAGACAGAATAAAGCCGTGGTGTATCAACGGTTTGCCTTTAATCAGGACTAGCACATTCTGCCATGTTGAGGCCAGTCAGGCGCACTATAAATAAAAGGACACTACTACAGGGGCAAAGCTGAGCTGTGAAGTTCCTGCAGGGCATCAAGCCTCTGCAAAGCCCTTCTCTCCAGCCAGCCAAGCAGGTCTCGCCTTTGGAAGCGAGACCCTTAACACTGCCACTGAAAAGGTTCGGAAGGGACAAGCTACAAGCGGAAGAACCGCTCCAGCCTGGACAACAGCACGACCTGTGCCAACCACCAACCAACAGGTCCTCAGCCAAGCGACAAAGCAGACCCGTACTCGGCACCGAGCAAAACACTCCTGCCATCCGCTATCCACGGGTCTGTACTCCCCTGCAGACTCCCAATATCAAGGGGAATTTAAGCTGCAGGTAACAGCTGCTAAAAGCATTTTATGACACGACGTACCTACACTGCCTTTACGTGCTTGGCCAATTCAACACAGCAGGTTACAGGGAGGAGACCGGCTACAGTCAGCATCGGCACTTAGGAGACAGTGACTCGGGTCTCAGGCCAAGTCTTGCAGTGCATTCAATACAGCCTGGATTTTCAATCTTACTTGAAAAACCAAAAAACTATTAAGTCAGTTACAGAAAACTTCAGGTTTTTTCTTTTTTCAGGTGAGTGGGAGGAAGGAAGGAGGAATCCACAATCAGAACTATGGATCCATTTGCAGCTGAAGCAGAGCTGTTTTTAAGGACGAGCGATTGAAACAGCCACCCAAGGGGACCCTCTCCCATCCCTTTAGGCTGCTGGGGAGAATACAAAGTGGCCAGCATACCGACTGCACCAGCCTAACAGCAAGCTCCAAGATAAACTGGCCACCCAGATGCCGAACAGACTCCTCGTGTCTTCAGGTATCCCAGAAGTTTGCATCACCAAGCTGGAAGTCTCCAGCTACGCGCTTAAGCCCACGCTCTCCTCCCGCACGCAGCTCGGCAGCTGCAGCAAAAGGCCGAGGCGCCAGTTTTAGTTTCAGCTCACCTCTCTGCGCACACACCAAGGCTCCGAGATCCACCGCCCTTCCCCTCTCCCAGCCCAGCGGGATGGGGTGAGATCCAAGCCAACTCCTCCCGCTGCCGATGCCGGCAGGAACGCCTCTAAGAGGCTGCTCAGACACAACCTACTTTTTATAGCTTATTCACTAGACTGGTAATAGCACTTCAGATCCTCACCTCTAACACTGAGGCAGGTTTTCCGCTACTGACAAAGCGGTAGGAAACAAAGAAAAAAGTGCCCCAAATCACCTTCAAATTCCCAGAGGTTTGTAAAACTATATCCAAGGAGACAGGAATTAATCCCGTGAGTGACGTGACCTTCTGCTCAAAGTCGCTGCTGGAGACTCTGTTCTCACGCAGCTTGAGCGAGCACTCATGAGCCAGAAATGGCAAAAAAGCCCTTGTGAGAGTGAAAATAAAAGCTGCTCGCAGTCGGCGTAACTAGGCAGTGACTGCAGCTTCTCCACAGAAGGGGCCTGAATCCTCCCCAGCACAACACATGAACAGAAGCGTTTACAAACCAAAACCTGCAGAAGATGTCAAGGCAGGGTTTTGTTAGACGCTGATCCAGCTGGTAGCAGGAAGAGAAGAAACCTGGAGTTTATCATCAGAGAGCAACTGCAACAAAGGATGTATTCTGCCTGTAACCAAGAGCTTCCTTACAAAAACCTCTTTTCTCTCCACACAAGGATCCCTATCGTCTCTCCCTACACAGGATTAACAACGCGCACCGATACAAACACGGAGACGGTTTTTAGCACAACTCACGGTCTGTAGATTAGCACTGGACAGGATTTTCCTGCATACGACAGTCTACGGGGAATCTGCTCCCTCGCCTGCGGCCCACACTTCCCAGTGGAGCTCAGAGCTACCAGATCGCAGGTATCCTAGAAAGAAATTAAGCCAGGAGCTTTCTGTGGAAGCAGCAATCATCTGGGATCAAACAAGTGCGACCAGAAAGGAAACAGAAGGATCCTGTAAGTGGAGCAGCAGCACCCACCTGCCAGCACCAACTGTAAAAGGTGCCACGACAAGCCATAGCAGTGTTAGGAGAATCCCTCACCGCTCCTTCAGACCGCGCAGGGCAGCCTGATACAAGAATGACACGTAACTGGGGTCACATCAGTACCAGAGACACAGGCGCCTTCTGCTGCCTATCACGGACAGCAAGTAAGTCAGTAAGCTGCACTTGGGCTTATTTCACAGTTAGTTTTTTCCTCCTTCCTTTACAATTTCAGGCCCAGTTTAAAAGATCTGAGGTGAACCTTTCAGGTACTAACCCAGTTCCGAATACACCAGCTTCTGCAGTTTACGCTCACTTCCAGTTCCGTACCCAGCTCCTCTAAGAAAGAGGAATCACCCCCCTACGCTCAGGGAAACACCTAGACCTGGAGCCCCAGGCACAGCACATCCACCAAGCTTCAGAAGCCAAGGCAACGCTACACACACACACACACAGAGTCATTTACAGTGGGAACCCTCCCCTTGCTGCCAAGCTGAGGGAATTTCTCTAAAGGAAACCACCCACTCCAATTACTAAGCCAAGGACACAGGTATTCACCAGCCTCTCTTGACAACACTGCACCCAGAGGAAGGTTTCTGCGGAGGAGGACGTGCTTTGTCACTGCTGACACAATTTATCTTTAAGCAGCCAGCCAGCCTGCAGTGGGCACAGGTTTTCAGGAGGGTAAAGCAAGTCTCCCAAGGGGTTAGATCAGCCTCGAGGGCAGCAAAGGCTCAAACGAGTCCCTTGAAGAGCTCTTCCCACAGGAGACTGCTAACGGTCAGAGCAGAGGGGCCTGTGTCCATCCAGTCAATTAGACATTCTTCTGATGCAGCTCTGACCTCGAGTTATTTTTGTTCCACGACAGCCTTTTTTGCAGTAAGAAAGGTCTATCTCCTCCTCTGCAGTATCCCTTCAGCTATACAAAGCTATGTTACAGACTGGGTAATAACAAGGGCTGCTGGGGAGCAGTGTGGGGTGGCAGGGAGGAAAGAGCAGTCATGGATATTTTAACCGGGATGTGTACATTTGGGGTAAAAAGGCTTTAATAAAAGTGCATGCTTTTACTCAGAGGTACCGAGAGCAAGGAATCCCCATCCCAGCCCTGGCTGGGGAGCGCAGCGGCCTTTGCAATCCCTAGCCCTGTCCATCACAAAGCCACCCATCAAGTAGCCAGCGACTGAATGTTCTTCAGCATTTCATCAAAAGCCTCACGGGAAGGCGCTTGGGCGTTCTGGAAGGAGACCTTGATGCGGCTGTAGAGACTGAAGGACTTCAGCTCCAGCCAGATGAATCCAAAGCGATCGTCATCAAAGAGAACAAAAACACCTGGCGTTCGCTCAGGGCTGGTGAAGCCGTGGCCAGCGATAAGCCCCGTCCCATAAAAACTGCAGGGAGAGAAGAGCAGCAAAGAGAGATGTGAGAACAGCTGTGAGTACCCAACACTTCATAAAAAAAATTAAATAAAAACAAACACAAAGCTACAACCAAGACACTGTCAAACACACTGCCAGGTGCTACGGGAGTTTTACATTCAGGCAGCTCTTACCACACGGCACAGACCACTGTTGATACCATTTTAAGAAAAGAAACTCTCCGTTGCTATCTGGAGGTTGCTGCTTTTGGCTATTCTAATTAGCACCTGCACACCAAGGCTGATTTTTTCCTGTAGTTCAGCGCAGTAATCCATCTGAGAGATACTGCTGCAACTCAAGGGTCAACCCAGGCACAGACAACCCTCACAGGAAAGGCAAGGCATGTTGCGAGGGTGACCAGAGAGGCAAACCTTGCCAGAAAACCCAGGCGACGGGAGAGAAAGAAAAATCAAAAAAAAAAAAAAAAAGAAAAATCTAACTAGAGCTGGGGAGGAGTAAAGGTCAGCTTAACCTCCAAGCAAGCAGCAGGTGGAGCAGGCTTTTATTCAAACAACTCTCTGACAGCAGGGGCCTTCTGGGATTAACCAGCTATTGGTAGGTCTTTCCATGAGCACAGATGTTTGTCTGAAGGTCACCTGCCTAAGCCTCAGCTTTTGGGCTCTTTTTCCACGCTTCATTTAGTATGCTGCTTCGCTGACTCCAGGTCCCATTCAACAAGGCTCTCTGCGTACTTGCATCTACTGCTTAGGGTGCCCAGCACCTTCCAGGAGCTGGCCCCAAGGCACCAGAGGCCAGGGAGGGGTGGGAGAGAGCACCGTGTTCCCACAGCCAAGGAACACAAGCAACGCACACAGAAACTGCTTGAACAGATCTCCAAACATATGACGTGGGCAGCTCTGGGAAACAAAACACACAGAAAAAAGGGAAGTGTGGATACAGGAGAGGTGCTAGCGTCAGAAGGAAACAGGATAAGGAAGGAAGCGGGACAGCAGATGACAGTGTGGTGAGAAAGAGAGGGAGCAAACGAGAGCGTGGGAGATAGGGCAGCGGCAGCAGAAATACTGAGCACAAGGGGCTGGGACATCCGCATGCAGGTGAAGGGCAAGCAAATACAGAACACGGCTCAAAGACACTCCTGCTTCCATTTCAAAAAGTGACTCGTACGACTAGGCTGTAAAGCCACCAGCTCCCGTTACCAAATTCGGCAGGTCCGGGGATAGTCTTCGTTCCTCGATATGACTCCCATGGGCAGCACAAAGGGCTGGGAAGCTGGTGCCTTGTCCTGGGTCGTCCCCTCGGCACCAGCTGCAGTCTCTCCCCCCTCGGCACCTTCTCCCCCCACGGGCTTTGCAGCAGGCTGATGGGAGCGGTCCCCTTCCTCCTGTCGGTGCTCCTCCTCCTGCTCCTCCCGACGCACCTGCTCCTGGACCTCGAGGACGACGCGAGAGAGTTCACTGAAATCGCGAAGGTTCTCGATGTCAGGTAGCTGCAGAGGATGCGCCAGGTCGATCTCCACAGTCTGCTGTCCAGCTGGGATGTTGGGATCACCCTAGGGACAGGAAGCAACAGCATGGCTGCAGAGGCACGCTGCTACGGAGTTCAGACCTGTATCCTCCCCACGTCCATCATCTGACTTCTACAACTGACTACCTCCCAGACAGAGATCTCTCCTATGGATCCATGGCATCAAGAACACTTCAACGAGAACCCGAGAGAAAGGCACATGCACTCACAGTGATTTTAGTCCCCTTGGCTTTCTTTCCGTGAAAGCTCAACATGACAATCTCCAGCCCATGGCTCCCATACGTTCCTTTGAAGAGACCTGGCTTTATAAGGTCGTCAGGGCTGCTAGGAGGGAGGTAGATGCGTCGGTACGTCAAGCAGTTGCTGTGCAAAAAACCAAAAGGTTAGAGAGGTTAAGAGAGAATCCCTCCACATGAGGAATGCGTTTGCAGTCTGCTCCTCCAGGCAGCTCTGGGATGTTGTCAAGGAAGAGGCAGGATCTGTGTTTTCAGCAATACCAGTAAGCTTAACGGACTTCGCTTTAGACCTACGCAAGCACTCCCTCCCTTCACTTCTCTCTACCAGCCCTCGTTCGCACGCCATAAGGCTCCTGCAGCAAGGTCGCGGTAAACTTCCTGGCATTTCTGGAGAACCTGAGAGTGAAGCATATTTAAACATCTGCTACAGCGAGGTGGCTGCTATCAGAAGTGTGGAGTGACAACTGAAAAAGCCCCAAGTTCTCAGGGACCGTGTGATTTCTGCCCAACGCACTACAAAGCGTCCTGCTTACCAACACGGATAATAAGCAGACAGCTCCTTGAGATTATGGGTATTTGCTCTGTCTTCAAATTAAACGCAGTTAAATGACTCGAAACCACCTTACTGTGCATAGTTACTGTAACGAACTGGGACCCTTATTATTACTGCTGTCATTACATCTCATTTCGCTGTACAACTGGAAAGCGCTAGGCTTCGCTGTGTCTTTGCGCAGAGCCTGCACAGACAGAACACTCCTCTGGGTGTTAAAGCCCATTGCAAGCAGCCCAGCTTCGGAACAAGTGATCCAACGTGCTCTTGAAGTCGCAGCAGCCTCAATACCCAGAAAGAGCTGGTGCCCTTACTCATACTGGCTGGTGTAGATGAACTTCATCAAGATGAGCTCTTGCATGTGTTCATGGAAGATGTCTTCCAGAGTCCGACCCCACTCTTCCCTTAGCCACGTCCGGAATTCCTGCAGCACAAGAAGAGAAAAGGGGAAAGATAAAAACATTTCATTTGCGACAGTGACGTACCCCAACGTGACTTCGCCTCGTCAGCACAGTTCACTGGCAGAGCCACAGAGAGGGCAAATGCTCTGCCAAACAGAGGATCATGGCTGGATTTGGGAAGAAGCACATGTTGCTAGGGAGCTGGCTCGGAAATACGCTTAGCAAGGAGTGATAACTGCCCTACACCTGCCAGCCACCACACAGTAAACATGCTCCCCTTCAATACATTACCGGTAGAACCAATGTGCCTCCTCAGAACAAAAGCATAAGCATCACCTGGTACTGCAGGGTGGCCGATGTCCTACTTCTTTACATCCTGGCTTACCTTGCAGTAACTCATTTGTGTGCCCATAAGCTGACTCCTGTGCCCTATCCTGGCATGCTAGACGTAAACAGGGAAGCTTTTAAAAGGCACTGAAGATTTAGGAGGTTAAATCCTGCTGATTTAATACTGATGCATCTAAATCCAAAGGGTGCTTTGAAAACATCTCCTGAACTACCTCTATACCAGCCCTGACAAGTAAATACCCTACCACGAGTTAGCATGATAACAGCTTACACTAAGACAGCAGCCTACCAAGTGATATTCCAAACCTGCCTGCTTTATCTTCTAAAGCCAGATCCTCCAATTACCATAATGCCACGCACACTTAACACGGCACTCTGAAAGCACTAAAGCATTTCTCACCTGCTACAGAACCAGAGAACACTTAACTACACCTTTCACCCAGCTGTTTCCCGTTAGTAGGCAGACATTTTAAAGCATGTGTTAGAAGCAACTGACATATCAGATTTGCCATGTTTAACTGGCCGGCAGCAAACGCCACTACCTGGAATAGGTATTTGCTGAAGGTTTTCATCCTGACATTTATACCTGTACCTTAAAACGTGTAGTTTGAGTCAGGAATCTGCCTTGCTGGGTTACAGCTGACACAGACACAGGATAAATAACCAAACGAAGCTTTTAATCCCTCGACCAAGGCGACAAGCAGTAGAAAGGTGCCCCGCTGACGAGCGGCTATTCAAATGCAGCTGGGACTCAGTCTCAGACCTGTGTCTGAAAGATCTTAACTGTACAGACAGCAACACCACAGAGGCCAGTGTCTGGCGGCTGCTGCGCGGTGTATAATGCATGTTGCTGTCTTTCTTTGGACACACCCGCTATCAAATAGGAACAGTGTCACAGCACGGGAAGAAAAAGGGTGCTCAAAGAGCACCTTGCCACAGAGAACAGCCTAAACCAGCGTTTCGCGCAACAGGATGGACGTAAGAGCCTGCCACACACTGAGGTAAGGCACAGGGCCTCCACCCAGACATTCTGCAGGTCTAACGCTGAACTGATCCCATATACTGGATCCTTAAACCACACCTGGGTAAATGTAGAAGAGGTTCCCCAAGATCCTGCAATTCTTCAGACATGGCCACTTTAAGGTTTGATTCAAGTCACAGATCAGGTCCACTCAAAGATCACAGTAACTCAGCCAGAGTCTACCAGCCTGGGTTTTCATGTATGTTCAGATACACAGGAATTGGAAGGCAAACGACCACCCTGCAGACCCCAACATTAGCTAAGAGCTCGGGTAAGACAGCAACGCTTTATCTTCAGAAAGGGGATGTGCAAGCAGCCTTAACGCGGCCTCTTGGCAAAGCACTCTTACCTCTNCAGCCAGGGTCTACCAGCCTGGGTTTTCATGTATGTTCAGATACACAGGAATTGGAAGGCAAACGACCACCCTGCAGACCCCAACATTAGCTAAGAGCTCGGGTAAGACAGCAACGCTTTATCTTCAGAAAGGGGATGTGCAAGCAGCCTTAACGCGGCCTCTTGGCAAAGCACTCTTACCTCTTGCCTTCCCCCTGACATCCGATGATGATCTGTCTGGTTGCATTTCGTGGAGAACTCATCCTTCTTTACAATCTGTAGTTACCATGGAGAAGAATTTTAACAGGTTACAGACCTGTTCAGAGACACCTAGGATGGTGTAACTAAGACTGCTTAGAGTAAATGCTTTCTACAACAAGTGTTACTGAATTTGTTAAGCAGAGAAATCATTAAGTGATACCGAGTGCATCAGCTACAGATTAGAGAAATAAAAGCAATAAAACTCAAATGCATTCTAATGACAGACACTGGTTTTAAGCTGCTTCTCTCTTTGAGCTTCCTTCTTCGAGGAAAAGGGAAACAACCTCCCAGGAAGCTTTTCAAAACGCCCAATCTACTGAACGCATGCTGTATCACCTTCTCAAGGTCTCATCTCAGAGAGAGCCATAAAACAGAACAGGTCTGTGTGTCTGCTTGGACACATTCACCAGCTGCAGAAGGACATTGTGAGCATCCTTTCCCCCAGGCTGTACACATACTGCTGCTCCCGCCCTGTTCCAGCCCAAGAGAAGACAGTATAAACAGCCTTGCTGTACTATTGCCAGCGAGCAAATTCAGAGCAGGGAACAGCCCACACAACTTGTCAGACACACGATGAGCGTAAAGCTGACGTCCACACACACAACAAGGTGGCAAAAGCCACAGCCCTTAAATAAAATTCTCACATGGTTTTCTGATGAATCCGTTTCCAGAGCCAACGTGCATGCACACACCGCACCTAGGACAGATGATGCTGAAAGTGCCACAGGAGCTCACCTGGATATGGCCGTTATGAGGTCCCTTATGACCATACATACACTCAACCGTTGCACATTTCCTCTCCATGAGATGAATCCTGAAGAGGGGTTTGAATCTCATCGGATCGTCAACATGAGGGTCATGAGGTGGCAAGTACATCCACCCAATGATGAACAAACCATCTACCTGCAGAGGGATGGGAGACAAAGCACACGAGATCAGCCTTGCATGCTTTCTCTTGAGTTTGTGGCAAACAGCTCCTGGGCCTATTCTGCAACAGGGCAGGAGCTGTACAACAGCTTGCTGCATTTCCAAACTGCTTTCCAGCAATTAAACCAGACCATATGCACTCACAGCACACCCCTGGTGAAGAGGGACAGGGTTTCTTTACAAGGCTTTCTGCACCACTGGAAAATGATCAGGCCTTTATTACTGCAAACGACTTTGTGACGGATGCTTGGTGCACAGGATCCAGAGGGAGAGACCGCACTGAAGAGACCACACAGCTAGTCAAACTCTAATTGGTTTGAGAGCTCACGCTGGCAGATACTCGAAGAGAGGAGCTCTGCTTCTCGTTATTATCCACGCCTCTTGGACAAGGAATTATTTGGCTCTATTACTCGCGGAAGCACGGGAAGCAATCTCCTCTGCTGAGAGGTACAAGTGCCAGCCCTCCTCCTGCACGCCTAACAGGATCCTTCCCCTCAAGCCCTGCAATTCCAGACAAAGGTTATTTTCTAAACAGGGAGATCCAAGACAAAAGCAGAGCAGCGCCACAGAGGCACACTTCTCTTTACAAGGTCACCATATCATGTCAGTATTGGCATATTTGGATGCACTCTCATACCAGTTTATTGAAGAGAATCTTGCAAAACCCAAAGGCCTCGTGATTCGTTACACTTCAACCTGTCAGCTACTGAACTTTGTGCAAAGGACGAGGGCTTCAGGCAAACTGCTGGCCCAGCTCTCATCAATGCAGAATCAAGCATTGTTCATTAACTGCTCTCCCTGGCAGCACAAGAGCTGCCAGAGCCCACAGGTCCACACCAGTATCGCTACGTCTGACGCATCAGTCTTGGACATGGCTGGTGAAAAGTATGGCAAACTACAGGAAGGAGAGGTGCACGAACACAAGCGCAAAACCCTTTTCAGCTGCAGGCAAACATAATGCAGTAAGCAATGGGCCGGTGCTAAAAATAAAACCTCTGCTGTACTCGATGCACAAGGAATGCGCTCCTGTGCCAGGCACTGGAACATCAGTGTTAAACTCTAAATCATTTCCCTGAAACACTGCTCGTGTTTTCTGTGTGCTCCTGTGGCTGTATGGAGCACAGCTGAAAAACAAAAGGGCTGTCTGGAGAAAGGTGGTGATGATGAAAAGATCCAAGAAGCAACCTCTGGGTCCCAATCACTTGCTTGAGGGTTGACTGTTCAGACTTCTCAAGAGCACAGAGAAGGCAACCAGGTCTAGAACGCAGCGTACAAAAGACTCAGTCCTCGACACCACAGCCCCCAGAACGAGGTACTCACTCACCACCACGTTCAGTAGTCCCCCATAGGGCCCGATGTCCGGCTGCCATAATCCCAGGATGTGTCGGTATCGGTGCAGCACTAGGGAACAGCGAGACACTGAAGTGAGCATACCAAGCTAAGGAATTGGGATTTTGGGGAAAAGAAAGAAAAAGGAAGACTGCTTATCAGACCACACATAAAACCAACCAATACCACCCACAAATGCCTTTACTCATGAGGAGAAAGCTGGTTACACCCAACCAGCCAGGCAGTTCTGAACTGAGGCCTCCCACAAGCCCCCAGATTTATGTTGTTCTCACAGCCCCGCGCTCCTCACCCAGTGCAGGGGCAGGAGCTAGTTACCAGAACTTTACACCACCAGATACTTCACCAGGAGTTCCCAGAAAGCTTTTGCAATGTGGTCTTGTTAACAGAAATCACATTATATACTCAGAGCTAAAAACAAATAACAGTTTCTGTTATCTCCAGTTACCAAAAACGTAATTGATGCCTCAGACTGCAAAGCAACAGAAAGTAAGGTAGGGCAGAAAGGCAGTAAGGAACAGGGAAGTTAAAGTATTTTTGAAAGGATTTCCCTGCCTTGTATAGACAAACTTGTCTCCAGAGTTAAGCGTCCTTAAAAGCAGCCACCGAGAGAGCATGGGCAAAGCGCACAGACCATGCCAGCTCAGGAGATCTGGCAGTGTTACCAGGTCAGTAACAGCCTGAAAAATTCTAAGTAAGCAGCTCCATTTCAGCAGTGCCCAAAAGCTGCTTCAAAGTCCCCCGCAAAGCCTACTGCAGCAGGTGAGGCTTCTCCATTTCTCATCTCAGAGCTAGGTGCGCTTTCGATCCCACCAAAATTGAAGGACAAGCAGGAACATTTTCAGCAGGCAGGAGAAAAAGCCCGTTACAGAGTAATCTCAGCTCCTCTCCTGAGGAAAGCTCAGAGATGCTACTTGCCTCCAGCGCTTACAGTCAGCCATTAATTTTGTCCATATAATCTCCTTACACGACCAGTAACCTTCACGTAAAGACATTACACACAGTCTGGCATTTTGGGCAGGAACAACAGGACACAGATTATTTCTATGAAGATGGCAAGAAGATACCACACTTGCCTTACAGCGATGTTCATGGCCAACTCAGAAGGCCACAATAATCTGTTTTGGCCTACAGGACTGCCTTGAATAATGGTTTTTGCTTTGCATCAATTTATAGGAAGAATTGTGTTTTGGTGCAGCTGTCACAACAGCTTTGTTTCATTAACTACTTATGAGAGCAAGAACTACAGGAGTGTTTTTATTACACCAAGGCAGAGAACTTCCACAGAGGTTTAGGACAGCAGGGAGGGTTGTCCAGAGCTGCTGCCAACTGGCCTGGAGGAGCCGTTTTCCTGTGCAGTAAACAATTTAAGATTGATGGCCTTGTTTCACCCAGTGAACCGAGTGCAGCACAAACAGCACTAAGGCAAGCAAGCAAACCACGTTCCCAGCCTTCTCGTGTCAGTGCAGTAATTACATATTAATAAATGGTATGTGCACAAGCCGCTCCACCCACCACGATCTGCCTTCTACCCTGGCAAGGAGCTGATAAAACCAAGCTTCTTATATTATTTTTAGGACAGAAAACTTGATGCTAAGCTATCCAAGACTGAGGAGGATGTCCCTCCTCCCCCCAGCTCCTGTGGAAGCACTTTCAGAGCTGTAGCTACAATTGATGGGACTTTTCGACAGCACGGGAAGTGTCTGCTTGACCAGGCAAGCCCTTCCACTCCGAGACACATGCCTGTCGAGGGCAGTTCGTGCGCTGGCTTTGAGTAAACAGCCGGCTCCAGCCGCAGCTCAGTTTGCCAGGAGCCATGGAGGTTCAGGAAATGCATCCCGAGTCACAGACGGAGCCTGCATCACCATCTGCGCCGACCACCCGGAAACCTGGGGCTGCAGAGGAGGGAGGAGGCCAAAAAAATCCCATTTGCCTCCAGAACAATCCTACCCCCTGGGTAGCAGCTTCTGTGCTTAGCTTGCACCACTACCGTGGCCAGCAATTCTCTGTTAATTTTTTAAAACCCCAGCCGTTTGGCACCACAGCAGTCTCCAGATGAGCTGATGGGGACCGGGCTGCAATGCGAGCAATGCTCCACCCAGCCTCACCCTCCCTACACGCCAGCGCCCACGGCAGGGACACCTTAACGGACACATCATCTCCCTCTCTTGCTCAGGGTGCTGTGGACTCCTCCTGTTCTTTCAGGAAAGGAAGTTACTGGGGAAAATGATGGTACTTGGCCAAAGGCCCAAACAAATCTCAAAGCAAAAGCACAGCTCCATTTGCAAGCCTGGGGTGCCTCCGGGCTCCAGCAAGCCCACAGCTACATTCATTGCGGGGAAAACCTGATTAATTCCAGCTCTGGTTCTCCCTGGTGGGAGACAGGAGGGATCGACAGTTGTTTCCCTCCCTGCTCCTCAAAAGAAAACAGCACCTGGGTCTTTCTCCAAGGTTTTCCTCTCCTCCGCACACTGCCTATTCCTCTCAATCCTGAAGAAGCCTCTTGCCTATCCAAATTTCTGAGCCCACATCCTGCCAAACGGAGCAAAAATACACCCACTGGATGCTTCAGCACAACCCCAGCCCAGCCTGGATATTACCCACGTTGCCACAAGCAGCCCTGCATGCTCTTCAGATGGAAAGGCAGCATGAACCCAGCTGCGGCTGGGCTAGGAAAAGCAGTCAATGCCCAAGCTCCCACCAACAGAAGGCTGCTTGGGAAAGGTCTAACGCCTGTGCTCTCTGTTAGATACAGGACAAGGAAGTGACACTGAGCAAGCGCACAGCGATTCAAGCAAGCATCGCAGCGCTGGCACGCCACAGACACCATAGGTATGAACAGACAAGTTACAATCCCAGAATGGGATATCAGAACACAAGGAGAGCGGACACTTTCTTTCAGATGGTACTGTTTTAACTAAATCTTATTTCATTACCTGTGTCCAGCTCGGACAGGCAGAGAAATGCAAAAACCTAACACGGGAGTTTTCAGTGAAATTTGCAACCTTTAAAGCAGAGGTAGCTCACTTTGAGCGGAAAAGATCTGATCCACTGCAACTCTCTTGGACTCTCAGGATGCTGCAAGACAATCTATAAGCAAAATGAGTTGGAACAACGTGAGCAGTTACTGCCCTCCAGCTGGTGATAACTGACCTGCTAGTGGAAAGAGCTAACTGTCAGCTAGGCTAGCTTAAAACCTTGGGGAAAGTGATTTGACCTGGCCTGGCTAACGCTGCACAGCTATGAATTAGGGAGCACTCACGGTAAATCCCAGGAGCACAGTCTTAATACACAGGACGGGGAAAAAGGGGGAAAGGGGCAATCACATCTTAAACCACACTGGCTGCTCCCCAAGTCATAGAACTTTCTCCCCAGAGAAAAGGGGCATGAGACATCAGAAGTCTGGGGCTACAGCTAAAGAATTAACAGCTGGGGGAACAGCACAAAATGCCATTTCAGAGCCACCACAAAAGGCATGTTCGGAGCAAACACCCAGGTAGCAACCTACAAAGCAATCTCTCACCCTGCGGGGCGGCTTGGACAAGCCTCTCCTTCCCAGCCAGCTCCAGAACAAGGCTGGTGCTGGTGGGCAGGACTGCCAAACCTAAAACTTTCTACCGATTCCTGCTGTAGCACTGTTGCCCGCTTGTCTGTCACGACTCACATTAAAGACACAGTCTTCTCCACGTGGTTCATGCTCGACTGCTTTCTTTAGCACAGGTGAGTCCACAGCATCCACTCTGCTCATTAGCGTGTGTGAAATGTGGAAAAACTAAGTTCTCAAGCACCAGTGACTTAGTAACCTGAGCCTGCAAAACTCTGCAGACCCAAAGGAGCATTAGAGACAGCTCAACACCCCCTCCAAATACCAAGCAGTAGTGGCTCCCTTAATTGATGTAAACTAATCAGCACTTCTCCCCAACTCCTGCCGAACAGTGAGCGTTAAACTCCAATGTTTTACTGTCCTTCCCTCAACATAGCATCCGGAGGGAAAGAACAGTTTACTCTGAGCAGCTTCTTAACTAAGGCAGGCAAATCACAGCCTCTGAAACACCAGCAGAACGTTTCCTAGAGAGGGCTATGGTGGTTCAAAGGATTCGCTGTGCAGGGAGGGAATTGGTAAGGGAACCCTCAGCATTTTTGACTCGGAAGGGCTCTGCATCCAAGTGCAGCTCTGGATCAAGACAAAGCTTTTTTGCCAGTCTACAGCTTATTTAAACTTGCTTTCGGGAGCCCTCACCACAGAATCTGAATACTTCCTTCTAAGAAAGGAGCACAGCGAGTGCTCCCCTCCTGTGAACAGAGACCTGCCTCCTTTTTTGTGCCCAGTCAGGACAATTTTCTAACTCAAAGCACTTCAAAAGGAGACCAACATACCTCACATTGCGGTAGTCACACAGGCAGACCTGCCCTACTCACACTGACACTCGAAAAGGTCAGAACACTCCCCTAACGCACAACAGACACAACCGACTAACCAGCACCCTCCCTACTGCCCCAAGGTCCACCCCAAAATAATCTGCTTAAAGCAACGTCACACTCCATGCAGCATCTTGTGTGTGCTTAGTGCAGGAAGCATCAAGCAGCAGGAGGTACGTACGGCAGGTGTAAACATCTCTGTACTCCATGTGCTCGTAGTCGGGAAGGATTTTCATAAAACGCCCCGACTTCACTCGTGGGTTTATACCTGAACAGACATAGCAGGGTAAGTACCAGCGAACTGCGCTCCGCTGTAACCAGCACGTAACAGTACGGTGAATCTGGACCGACCACGCAGGAAAGTCAAACTCTCCGTTGACTCTACTTCCAGTTCTGGTGCACCATTTGTTCCATCTGCCCCAGTCGCAGGTATGCTCGCTTAGCAGGATTACTCACGCAGGACTTGGCATGGTCAAGACTCCCACAGACAACATTTACTAATCGCATCAGGTGAATTCAAAGTGGAATCAGGGCCCTCCTCAAACTCTGTAGTGCGACTGTAACAAGCATCATTGGCTCAGTAAGACCATTGAGGCCAAGTAACTACATGGATGGTAGGCCAGGCATTAGATTAGTTATGCTTTCTAGCTCTTAAGCCTAAGTCCCCATTTCCCACTCTGCTTCTTACAGAAGCACATTAAGAGGACAGAAAAGTGCATCTGAGTCCTGCCTTCAGCCCCACATTAACTCTCCTGCAATTAAAGAAGTTTATGGGACAGCAGAGAAAACAGGGTCACACAAGCAGGAAACCGTTCCACTGAGTGTTTGCAACAGGGCAAACTGCTGAATCCGAGCAGGAGAGCTAAGGTGGTGCATCCCCAAAAGCCAGAAGCTCTGCCAAGCATTCTGTCTTTAGAGTAACCACTGCTAGTTAGGACTGCTGAATGGATACCCACACAGCCCTTACTCAGAAGTGCAACAGAGTCTACCACAGAGGTGGTTCTCACACGTCAAGTGCGACTCTGCCAATGGATGCTATGGTTTCAGAAACTGCTGTGGTGCAAAGGAAGACTGGAAACATATGTGTAACACTGATCTACTGACGGCTATTAAATCGACAAATTGCATCAGACTCTGGAAATCTCCCAAGATGAAAACAGTCAGAAGCTGGGAGAGTACTTAGTAAAGTATCGCATAGGCTTGCCCTCTTCTCGGTCTTCCCTGCGTGACTGCTCACAGCCATGGCTGGGAGGTACAGCACTGGGCTAGAGAGAGACCATTGTTTTGAGCCAGTAAGGCCATTTTTACATATAACTTGTGTATAAAAAGCACTCAGTATCACTGTAATAAATCTGAACCCTGGAACTACTGTAGTGGAGAAATCCTACAACTCAAAGAGATGTTCTGCCATTTAAGACTGGCAATGCAGAATTAAGATCCAATACGGTAGGTACAGTATGGGTGTTGCCACACCAGCATCATACAGAGATAATGGATTGAATGGCAAGTAAGGGAGGCCTCGAGTGCTGATGAGACTTCTCTGTGGACATCCAAGGGCTGGCTCAGCACCACGCAGCCCTCGCACCCAGGAAAACTAGCCAGTTCCAGTCCTAGTGCACAGACGGGTAAAGAGGGACACAAGGTGATAAAGTAATTCGCCAGTGGGTGCTCAGCAAGTCTGTTAAAGACGGGATTAAAACCCTTCTACCTGTTCTTCTTTCCAGCATTAAGATCAACACTTGAGGTCATCACTGCTTCAAGGTTCAGTAAATACAGTACGTGTAGAAGCTGGGCCGGATTTGGGGTCTGCAAGGCCTACACAGACCTCTCGTGACTTTAACTTGGGACAACCACAGCTTTTGTTTCATGGAGCAGGACCTGCTTTGGACAGCCAGAAGCCATAGTTCAAGTGCTGCAGGTTAAATCTTGCTCTTTATCTACGAC
This sequence comes from Steatornis caripensis, assembly GCA_013398225.1. NCBI lineage: Eukaryota > Metazoa > Chordata > Aves > Caprimulgiformes > Steatornithidae > Steatornis > Steatornis caripensis. Next base: position 34,355 of record VZSC01012620.1, read on the forward strand.
CACAGGTAACTCCCTTACAAAATTTGGGGGGGGGAACCAACACAGCCTGGCAGTGCTGGTATGGGAGCTCTTGGGGGCTTTGCAAGGCTCTCTGAGCAACCAGCTCAGCTTCTGACTGCAAAGGGCAAGATTTGGTGACACGGCACAGCCTCACCATGGCTCCAGGCTTCCGTTCAGTCCTTAGCCTACGTTGGTTTCTCTCCTCCAACGATGCCTCCTGCCCCCTCCCTGTTCTAAGACAGAAGACATGCATCTACCTTGCAGAAGGTACACTGGGTCTGAAGAGCTGGAGTCCCACTCCCACAGACATTCCCAAAACACGCCTGCACCTTGGCAGAGGCCCAGTCCTGCCAGGCTCTCCTCCTTCAGGAGCAGCCCAGAGGAACGCTCGTCCCTTTACCCACAGCACTCTCCCGCTGTCAGCGTTTAACAGCGTCCTTTCACAGAGATGGAGACTTAGCTACATGAGGGCATGGGGAGCCTCCAGCTTTGAAAAATACCAGCTAATTCCTTAGCAAGAGCTGAAAAGGGTAAAACAAACAGGAAAGAACAAAAAGCCCACAATACACTTAATTATAAAATTAAATTACATGCTTTTTTTCCTACCAAAGGATTGGAGACAGACTTCTCAATTCTTGGTATCTGCTTAGTATTAAACAAAACCCCAAACATGTCAACGTCACAGATGAAACCTCGCCATTAAAAAGTAAGTCTGAGTAACTTATACTGTCAAAGTTCAACAAACATCCAACACATACATGCTTTCAAAATTGGTACTGAGCAAGGACGTTCAGATCTATATCAACTTTATCACTTACGTTTGGCATAAACATCTCGACAGGACAGTCCCGTGATCTCCAATTTCCGCAAGTTTTCACAGACACCATATTCTGCAATGACACAGGTAACAACGTCAGCTCTGGCACAAAGGTGTTTGCTACCCATGCTCTCGGCATCTCCCGTTTGAGAAAAAACGAGATCTCATTAGGTGCATTCTTGCAAGCTGCCACATTAGTCCAAGAATCTTAGAGCTGCCTTGAAGAGAGAACAGAAGACTAGATGTCATTGCATTGCGGTTTGGGAATCTCACACAGTTTACACGCGACGCCTGCAACAAACACACCATAAGGAACACGCAAGCACAGCAAAGTTACAGATGCTTACATNTAGCTGCCTTGAAGAGAAAACAGAAGACTAGATGTCATTGCATTGCGGTTTGGAAATCTCACACAGTTTACACGCGACGCCTGCAACAAACACACCATAAGGAACACGCAAGCACAGCAAAGTTACAGATGCTTACATCTAGACCAGAGAAAGTGTGCGATGTGGAAGACGTACTCATTCCAGCTGGGACTGCATGCCCATTTAGATCAAATCATGATTGCGCATAGTAATTATCTACTCCCACTGAGGTATCCAACAGGGAAAACTGCTTATTAGGATCCTAAAGGAAAGGTCACAGACTTTACAGAGAATGAAACGGAGACATAAAACAGGCATCAGCATGTACAAATACGGTTACACTTGAAAGCAGATCAGATTGAGATGGGTCTGTTTTACGCTCAAATGCCTTTGATTGCTTACAGAACACCCTGAAAACAAAGCAACCCAGAGATCGTAAAGGCAGCTTTGAAGCAGAAAATGAGATTCTCTCATTTCAGTTTCAGGAAGTCAACGCCGAACTTCTAAGAAACTTCCAAAATAAAAAAAATAAAAGTACTAACGTCTCAGTGCAAGAAATGCTTAGAAGACCGGAGGAAGGAAATGAGAGGAGGGAGATCTCAAAAAAGCATCAGCAACAAGAAACACCCTGCTGCAGCGATCCCGTTAGATCACAGTATGGAAAACTACCCTCCTTGACATCAAAGACATCTATGCCACAGATTAAACACCAGCCTTCCTTAGCAACGCCAAACAGCCGCCAGATATTTGACGCAAAAGTGAATTTGAATTAACAATCTACCATGGCTGCCAAATACCACTGCCTAATGCTGGTAACCTGCTGCAAACCGAGAACTACTCGGTTTTCATATGCGAGAAAAGGAGAAGTTTCCCTGAATGAATTCAACCTCCTCCTGTCTATAAATACACTTGTGGTCCACAAACACAACGATAAAGCACGCGCAAAGCTTACTGTCAGCCCGCCTATGGGGAATGCACATTCTGCATAACATCGCTTCGGGAAAGCGTCAAGTTCAATAAAGGTAAGAGTGGGTAGAAGGCAGAACAAACACATTGCCCTTCATTAAAAGATGCAAAGGTTAGTGGCAAAGCTCCTGCTGATTTCCACAGCAAAAGCCAGAGGAAGCTCTAAGCGTTATCAACCACGAGGTGGGATGAGGAAGCACAATTAGCCAGAGAGCAGACAGACGAGCTTGCAGGAAAGCACATCCAGCCCAGCACAAACAAGCTATGTAGTGCTGGGCTACAGCCAGCTGACCCGACACAGCCACTCTGCAGATCTGTGAAACCAGAGCTCCGCTCAAGGCTGCAAATTCAGACCCACGCTGCCCATCACCCCGTGTCTATCCCTCCTGCCAGACTTTGCATTGCTTTCAACCGCTGGTCTGCATGTGTACACAAGCGGGTACGCGTTTGGTAATGACATCAAAGGGATGGAGGGAACGGTATGTTTCCTCAGCTGATCGGAAAGTTAGGGACCTTTGTAAGAGGACAGAAACAGCGTGGTCATAGCCTGCTGTTTGGAAACAGCCAACCCTTTACACGTAAATAAATACTCACCTGGCCTCAGAATCAGTAAGATGCACACTTTGCGCAGCAGGTGTTGTGGCTAGATTAAATTCGGTATCATTGAAGAAATTTATACCGCATCGGAAAGGGAGGAGACATGCAGAGGATGTGCTGCCCAAACGGCACTTCTCCGTGTTGTTCTCCACCAGCGGTACTAGCAGAGTCAAGTTCTCTGTTCCTCCAGAAAGTGCTGATTTTTCGCAAAGCGTTCTCCCTAGTAGATCTGTAAATCACTTTTGAGCGCAGTCTCAGTGCAGTGTCACGATGGAGCAACTACCAGCAGGTATCTTGAAACAACAGGGAGGGGTGGGAAGTGATTTCACGTTAAAGCTCTTTCCCAGTTTCACACCAAGTGCCCTTGATAACCCGCACTGAAATTTTACGAAAGCCAAACCACCGCTAAAGGTGCATTTCCTAAGTTTTTTAGTTCAAACCTTTCCTGGAAAGATTCAGTTCTCCCAAGTAATAGGAAGCTCCTTTAAAAAAAAAAAAGGACAAAAATTTAGAATTTTGATATTGCTACACGCTATTTGACATTAGATATCCAAGGCTTACAACAATGGATTATCAAAAAAGAACATAATCTCATTTTAGCCTCATCTCATTTTATGGTAACTAGTGCTTACCCTGTTTTGTTAAGCAAACAGCTACAAAGAGCCAAAATGCCAGAATGAAGGCTTCAATCCGGGCAAGTGCATCACTTACGCTCTTCTGACCCCTGAGCTGTTAACACCATGAGGGCTGCTTGATGGGAAAGATCAGTCTCTCGGCTCACAGTGCCTACAGAAGCTCCAAATATTGTAAGCGACAAAGCTGGCCAGCTCTTTTTCATCCAGAAGACAAGAGGGACATAAAATTAACAGTAAGTAGAGCTTCAAGATAGCTACAGAAAAATAAAACTGATAAGGTTTTCTTTACAGAGAACAGAAAGCCTTTTCCAAGAAAGCTTTGCAGGGCTCAAGCTTCCTGGGAAATTCCACTTCAGCGCAATGAAGTCTATTTTAAGGAAACTTACCTCAGTGCAACAGCTCACTGAGAAAAGTATTTTAAGGAGTTAATAGTCACAGAAATTCACACTCGAAATCTGTACCATTAGAAAACGGCTACTTAATCCTGCTTCAAAAGCAAGGCTGGAAATTGGTTTTAAAGTTCTTATTTGACCAGATGGAAACCCTGTTTTAGCAGGTTTATAAGGAGTGCTTGAAAGATTTACCAAACACAGCGGCACAGAGCTGTTTCCATGGTCACATGCACTGGAACGTAAGGGACCTGGAAAGGCAGGCTCCATTTATCGGGAACTGCACTAATACTTTTGCAAGTGTAATTTACTCCCTGGCCTGCTCTCACCGTATGCTCTTCTAAGCCTCACGTTCCCTCCTCCCTTCTACAAGGAGCCTTATCACACACACCTCCCTCTGCGAAGCCTACACAAACTCAAAAAAACCCAAACCAAACCAAGCAAGGCTCTTCCAACCCAGGCAGGGAAAAACTCCCGTACTCACATCAAAGACCAAATTACTGCTTTTTCTTTATCTCTTTCTCAGCACAGCAATGCCAGTAAGCAGCTGCAAGCACTCGATGTGGACATCCACAATTCAGAGGAAATGAGGACGTCTGGTAGAGCTCGACATCCTTACCACCGCTAAGTTTGCACTGTGCCCTGGCTAATCAAGTCCTGCAATTATTCCTGGATAACTAATTGTGTGCTTACAAGGCTGTATACAGAACGGAAAGCACAGAAAGTTACTGGATTATTTCAGAGACCACAAAAATGGGAGATTCTCAGGCTAGCATCTCCGAAATACCAGGCGGACAAGTTTGGAAGCAGCTTCTGGTTTCCAAAGGCTGAACTGTGAGATCAAAACACACCAAATACCTTCCCAAACACTTCTCCCAGGGGAAGGCTTGTAATTACCAGCCGCAAATAAGGAGCTGAGCAAAAAGGAGACCTGATCTGCAACAAATGAAAGCATTCCCGGAAAGCCTAAAGTAAAAGTGGGTAGCTTCAGATCTACAGCTTACAAATAGATCTAAGGAAGACCCTCTCAAAGACGGCTACGGCTAATGAGCACCTGCCATTAGCAGCGAGAAACAGCAAACCTTGCCAAGTTGTAGTCTAAAAGCTGAAGAACGTGGTGAGAGATGAAGAAAAGCCCGTATGGTTCACCAAAGAAACACACACACTATAGAACGCTTTAACGTCACAGCAGGGGAGACTAGAGCCTTGGGATTTATGAAAACCACCCTCACATTTACCAGGGACGTATTTACAAGTCTCGAACAGACCAAGAAATTGTTCCTGTTGCAGAAGCAGTCGTACACGAAACTGCTGCGTGGATTCTCTGGAGTCTTGCCAGACCTGAACTCCATGCAACAGTCCCCTCACTGAGTGTATAAACCAAATTTCCCACCTCTTTCTATAAAACTTGCTGAGGGTTAGCATCTTTCAGACCTTGGCTGACATCTTCCAGCAGGGCCAAAAGCAGTTGGAGGTTGTTGTCACAAACCGAAGCCTTTCCATCCAAGTTCTAGATCTGGTTATTCTGAATTACTGCTCTTTCCTGGTGTCCCGCTGGTTTATTTTAAGATGAAAGCGGTTACCATTGAAAAGGGACTATCAGGTGTTAACCAAGGTAGGTCAGGCCACCAGCCAGGGTGAAATACACTTTAGTTCTGCTCCCACTGCAGACATCAGCAATCTCCTATTTATAGAAAACATGAAAGTGACTGCAATCCTCTTCTTGCCAGAGAAGCAATTCAGAGACATTGTTTACCCCAAACAGTTGCAATGATACAAGGACGACAGCCCTAACAGCCACGCCAGCGTTACACAACTACTTCTGGTTAATCCCAGCACTCTCCCAGTTCACAATCACCACCAAAAGCCGCTCCGCTTTCAGGACAGGCCCTCTGGACGCTCGCACTAACCACAACACGTTCTCAACACTGTTCTAAAATCAAGTTGGCCCAACAGCACCGCAAGAGCAAGATACCAACGCTCCACAGATTCAGTGCCCCACCTGGCTTGGGCAACGGCTGGGCTTTTGCTTACATTCGGCGCTGCTCCTGCTGTCCAAGTCGAAGGTTGAAAACAAAGCGCTGCAACGTTCAGCTTTTCTCGGAGAAGAACTGCTTTATTTTGGGTTTGTCTTTCTGGTCTCTACTGTTGTGCATTTCTGAAAACACAAATAGTTTTGCATAGGCAGCTGACAAAAAGTTGAAGTCTACTAGTTACTTCCTCAAAGAGCTCAGCTCTGGAGCATCATCAATAGGCTTCAGAGTGAATAAGCTATCAATACAAGCAGTATGCTAGGAGAGGCACACGTGCTCTCGCTCTGTTTCTAGGACATGCAGCTTCACCGGGCACGTTACTACGCCACGCTTAAACTCAGGCAGATACAAGCACGCACTTCAGAACTCTCCTCAGTCGGGAAGCAGCTTGTTTTTGAAAAAGGTTACAAAAAGTAATGACATTTTATGTTAGACTATCACACAGTCACCAGTGTACGGCTACACAGAAATGCAGTACAGGATATTCTAACTGTTCTATGTGTAATTATATACAAATACCTGATGTCCATACATGCCCTCACGTAGTTGCCCTCACCACACAGTTGTATGCTCACAACTGAACACGCTCAGAGGCTGAGCATGCGCAGCACATCACTGAAATACGCGCAGAGAAATTAAACTACCAAGCAGCTCCATAAAAGGGTGACCAATTTTATAATGACGTGTACAAATACTCAAAGTTACAGCACTACCACAGTGGTAATTACTTACACTGCACTGTAGAGCAACGCAAAGCACTACAAACAGTGCAAGAAGTCCAGATTAGGGACCGCTTGGAGAACCGTGACCGGTTAAAGGATTGTAGTAACAGTTTCACAGATGCAGGACGCTTTTCAGCCAGGAACCTGACCCCTCATCTCTTCAGCACAGCTCTCACGCTGTGCCTTTGGCAGAAGATCTACCTCAATCACACCAGCAGCGCACCGATACACTCTCTGACAGCGGCTGGAACAGATGCATCGGGGGAACGTAACAAACAGTGTGCAAAAAGAGAATAAAAATTTGGGTTTACGCACCTCGTAGCTGGCTACAGGCCTTGAGACAGGACTCTAGTCTTAATACTTTCCATTCCTGCCCAGTTTAGCTTTAACCATAGCAAGCCTGTTGTTTCTTTAAATTTCACCTAAGCTTTTGAACACTGCTTTATCCACTGGCAAGAAAATCCAAAGAGCAGTCACGGACTGAATAAAGATATTTATTTCCCCATCAGGCCTAATTTAGTGCTTCCTCTACAGGACAATCTAGCCTATATTTAAAAGTTATAAACACTTCCACAGAAACATTTTGCCAGGATCGTAACCTAACAAAATAATTAAGCAGCAAAGTTTTGCAAACCGTTCCTGAAACACACAAACATCCATGAGGACTCTCTGTCAGCAGAGGAGCATAAGGAAAGAATGAATGCCATCTGATTAGCCTGCCTCCAAAAAACCAACGTTAAGTTATCGGGACAATGGAACCGTTGCATGCTGAACTAAGAAATAAGAACGCTTTGGTGTGTATTTTCTAGGCTTAGCCTTTGTACTGTCCAAGGGTTCTTGGATAGTGCTGATAAGGCATGAATTCATTCCTAGGAGGTTTAACGCATTTGAACAGATCCCAGTGCCCGTGGCAGGCAGCCACTCTGACGTAGCCAAATCCTTCATCCCGATGCCCTCACCGGTATTAAACACAGAAAACAAACAACAACAACAACATATACATGACTTCATGTGCTGGCAGCAGGTGCACCTGGCAGGATCACACTACGAAGAGGGACGATGAGCGCATCGAGACAGCCCTTGGAGGGTGGGACAGCCGCTGGATTAACAAACAGGGGACAGAGAACCACACTGATGTGAGGATAAGGACGAAGAATCGCAGCCTAACAGAGCAGGGCCACAGCAACACAGAGCTGGGAAAAAAAAAAAAAAGTCCCTCCCGAGCCTCCGCATTAACGCGGCACAGCATCCTTGCAACATGCTTCCCAGGAAACGCACATGCAAACGAGGAATCCCTGGGAACCTGGCTCCGCACTTCCCAAGACCGGGCAGGAATGGATGACCCGAGCCGGGCCTGCCCTCCTCCCCCCTCACCAGACCCCAGCGGGCTCCCTGCTCCCGCTGCACCTGCTGTCCCTCCACGGCTCCGTGACCCGCAGCCGCACACCCAAGGGCTCCTCTCTTTCCCCGCGCTGCCCCGTTCTGCACGGCCTGACCGTTCCCGTCTCCTCGCTCTCCGGAATCGCCCATCCTCAGGATTCGCCCACGGACGCCCTACCCAGAGGCGTCATCTGCCAGGGCCTGGGCTTGGTGCCATCCCCACGCCCCGCTCCAGCTTCCACGCGGGGAACAACCCCACCTTGACGCCCTCGGCTAAAGCTGCTCGCACGTCACCCCTTCTGCAGCAGGTGCCGCCCGGAAGGGACCGTGCCCCAGAGGACCCCGGATCTGCCCCCTCCTCCACGCACGGAGCCCTGCATGCGCCCCCACAACCCGCACCCCCCCAGGCCCCATTCCCGCACCCCTTCAGGACCCCCCACGCCACAGCCCACCGCCCCCACCCACCCCCGCCCCGGGTCCCCGCGTTCCCCAGGCCCTTGACCTTGCACCCCCGGCCCCATCTCCTCCCTGCGCCCCCGGGGCCATCCATGCCCCCCCNATTAACTGCATTTCTTGTAATTAGAAAAGAGAGCAGCCCAGTGATATGTTTCCTCTGTCTATTGCTAACTTGACCTAACAGAAGCTAATTTAGCCTTTGTGCTGGATGGGTGGTTTCATTTGTTGCCATCACACTTCTTTACACAAAAGGTAAAAGAAAGTGTGTTGCATCAGAGAAACAACTTGGTTTTGGTTAAAAAAAAAAAAAAAAAAAGGCAACCTTTGCCGCGCAGGAAAAGGAGGAAACCACTCTTGCCCCGTGTGAGGATCGAACTCACGACCTTCAGATTATGAGACTGACGCGCTACCTACTGCGCTAACGAGGCTCCTCGGTTGGCGTGGTGACGCCCAGCGCCCTTCTCCTACGCCTCGAGCCCTCCTGGTGCTCTCACTTTTCCTATTCCTTGGGCTGCTGCCGGGGAATCCTTGTTTCTTTGCGAATGGCTCCTTTTCTGCAACATACCCCTATTCTGTGGGGTTTTTTCCCCCCAAATTCAGTCTTTTCCCAGGTTTTTCTGCAAGACCTGACATTTTTTTTGCAAATGGCTCCTCTTTCCCATGCTCTTCTGCAAGAGAGACCTTGGGTTGGGGTTTTTTTTGGGGGGGTAAATGGCTGCTTTTCCCCATGCTGTTCTGCAAAACAGCTGCATTCCTGATAGAGCCCTTCGGGGTTCCTCAACGTCCTCATCCAGCTCCGCTGGCCAGGAATGGACTGTCAGGGCTGCCTTGGCCACATGTTCGCAAGGAAAACAAATTGTTTCTGCATAATTACAAAAATTAAAGCCGACTTCGTTTGTCTGTCTGCTGTGAAGAGTCACCGTTCGACAGGGATTTCTGCAGTGAAACAAACTCCGTGCGCTCAGCGAAGCGCTCGGCAGAAGAGGGTCCCCTGGAAGAAGTGCTGCCCCGAGTCTTAACTGACAGGTCCTGCCCTCGCTGAGGGTCTCAAGGCAGCAGTCACCATGCCAATCAAGCAACAAATACTTAAATTGGAAGAAGACAGGAAAACAGGCACGTAATTGATGCGGAAAGTCTCTAAACCTTGCCCACAAGAATGACTGCAGGGAAGCTGTTCATCTCCAGGGCGAACAACTGGCAGAATATGAAGGAGGAACAGACCTTTGGACGTTGGTCCCACCAGACAAGACAAGATGTTTGGGTTGGGCAGCCCGAGGGTTTAGCGGGCAGCTCTTGTTTTCAGGGGGACAATACCGTGATGGCCAAGGATCTGGATGGCCGCGCATTCGGGACGATCAGATGGTGAGTCCAGGCTGCAAGGCCTGTGGTATGAATGAAACTGCTGCAACCACAGGATGAGTTAAGCGCAAGGCTTCTTACGGCCTGAACCGCGGCATTCCTCCGTCCAACACTGCCGGTGTGCAGAATGAGGATGTCATTTTTAACAGGGTGCTAATCCTTTGGGGCTTCAGTGCTGGACGAGTCTAGCGCCCACAGTTCTGATTAAATTCAGAGAAGCCGCTCCAAGCATCTAAAGCAAGGCACATGGACAATGAGTCACCTAAACCAAACGCCAGCTGTTTGGAAATATGTCTGTAGCTGTTTTCCACCTGTATCGACTCATATGATTTTTCCCCTGTGTTACATTACGCTCGCCTGGTACTGACAGAGCTCTAGAACGCCTTGTCATAGCTGTTCGTTTAGGAACTGATAGATGCACGGCAAGGACAGGAAAAGTACTGAAGGCAAGGATTTTTGTGTGAATGAAACAAAAGATGTCCTTGGTGACACTGCCTCGAGCAGAAACTCAGCATGCTGTCTACAGCACGCACATGCTTTTCCCTCCTTTGCGTTTTCTATTTTTATGCGGACTTCATTCTTTCTCCTTTTCCTCTGAATGCTCCTGCTGTGCCTAATCTCCCCACAACCTTTTCTCCCTTCCCCTTACCCACCTGACCCCTATAACCTCATTGCACAGCCTTGGCTCCACGGGTGCTGAGCCACTGCATCCTCCTCCACCCTGTCAGCCACCAGACTTTCCCCCTGGCCCACTGACCTGCTTTCCAGCAGAAGGCAGGACGGCCCATCGTAAATCCACGCCAATTCCCACGGAGCTCCATCGCCCCATGCCTGTTTCCTCCAAATTAAGAGGAAGAAGGGGGAAAGCCTGTCTGGCTGAAAGGCAGTGCCCACCTCCATGATGCGCTGATGCCACTTGGCAGGGAGCAAACTCAGAGGCGACACAACAAGCCCCGTGGGCTCTCAGTGCTCGGGGTGACTGCATTTCCCCTTCCCGTGGAGCAGAGTGGGGGAATCCCAGCCTCGCATCACTTTAGAGAGGAGAAACAATCATTGTCACCACTCCAAGTTTCAAGACCCAGACAGAAAAGGTTTCCAGTGCTGTTCGCGCAGAGCATCACGCAGTAGTTACAAGCAGCAGATTTGGAGGCTGGGCACAGCCAAGGTCCTTGGGGCCTGGAAGGCAGAGAGCTGGTGCAGAACGGGGTGCTTAGAACTGAATATAATGTACAGCGTCAGCGTGTACCGCCCTGTCATCAGACTATAAAACTGGCACTTTCTCCTCTAAGTTACTGAATCGGTTATCTGAATCTACCAGCTTTATTTGTGACCATAGGGAAAACAGTGAAAGCGCGTTATCATCACCTCCCATCCTCCGCGGCCCTACCAAGGGTCTGAGCACCTTTCTTTGCAAACACCCCCAGGAAAACAGCCCAGAGCTTCCCAGTCCTGCTGTTTCAGGCAGGCAGCTCGCAGCCATTACCACAGGGCTCTTGAAAAAGGAAATTTTATTGTTTTATTTCTCTTCAGCAATTAAGGAGCTGATGCAGCTCTCTCTATCGTCAATTAGTCTTCACGCTCGCTCTAAAGGGCTTTGGACTCATCCCAAAGTTAGCGTCCTCATTTTCTCTAATCCTGGAAGCGCTGACGCCTTCCCGGCCTCTGAGCAGGGATGAGGCAGCCGATGGCATATCCAGCCAATTATAACCTGAACGGCTAGTAGAGAATTATTTATTTTCCATTTGGCAAGCAGGACAGAAAAGTATGGCAAGGCAGGCCGAGACAGATGAACAAACCCTCTTTGCAAGCGCTGTCTGCCACACAGGGCATTTGCAGCATGGTATTTTGGCGTAAGCCCGCAGTGCGGTTTCTGCTTTGTAATAAGCCTCGTTGGGGGCAGGATACTTCGAAGAGAGAATATTTCAATAGAAAGAGCAAAGAATTTTGCTTTGTTTTTTGTGATGTACATATTTTCATCTCAGATATTCTTTCCTTGCTCTTTTAAGCTGGAAAATAGCTCTTTTAGTATTTCCCACCTTATTCCTTTCTGTCTGGACATCGATCTCACCAGATTTTGCAGGATAAACTGATCGGTGGACAGACCGGGCTCTTCGGGGAAAAGCCCGAGCGCTGCAGAAAATGCTGCTGATGACTCAGGCAGTGTTTTGCATCCTTCTGCTTCGGAGCCAAGCTCGGTGCCCTCTCTTTACGAAAGAGGGTATGGTCTTTCTTCAGCATACCGTCCTTGCAACGAGGCATTAGTCAATCTAACAATCAGCTGTGGTCATGAGTGCTTGGGGTCACCGAAGACTTTGTAGCACTTCCACAAGAAGCAGTTGTTCTTTCTGTTATCCAGCCGCAACAATTTCATTGTGCCCAGCGCCTCTGGCAGCTCAGTTCGCAGAAGCGTTGTCCTGTCCAGGACAGATCACGGGACAGGCAGTCAGGTGTTCGAGATGCTATTACTGGGTCAGCTGCAGAGCAATGGTTGTGCAACCGCAGGCAGCTCACTGAACCCCTGCATGCCTCAGTTTCTCACGATGTAAATAAGGAGGGTGTTTACTGAAGCCACAGGCGATGCAGTATTTGGTTAATATTTGAAAATGTGCGGAATTGCTTAAATCCTAGGAGTATTAAAAATCAATGGACGATTTTGTTGCGTGCTGGTATTATTCCACCATTTTCTTGCTCTGCCTCCCGCACTCAGCACTGCCATTACTGATTGCCAAGAGGTTTTGGATCTTTTTGAGTGAAAGGTAGTCCATAAACCTAAGTTATTCCTGCTTACACCAACTGATTTATTGTGCTTCCTTGTGAAACCAATGGCTCCCATTTAAAACATGATCGTGAAGCCAAGAAATGTTTGCTGGAACAGCAGTAACTGATGTCAGGGTTACGGTACATGGCAATCCTGTCTCGGGCAATACTTCTCGCAGAGGGAGTGCAATGAGTTTTAAGCCAAACGTTCTAAGAAAATGATGTTTTTGTGATGACGTTGCATACGCCTGTGTGTTAGTTTGGATCTACCATCCAGAAAAGCATCTGTCTAATAATCTCAGAAGTGTTATATTCCAGAAGTCTCATGAAATAGGTGGTCAGACAGAGGAGAGAGACGGTGTTTGTGTTCCCAGTGAGGGACAGGCTCATCTTTGTTACACCTCAGAGAAAACCCACCCGGGTAAAATGTTCTTTACTTTCCTTTTTCTCAAATTACATTTTGATATCCCCACAAAAGAGAGACACTTTGTCATTCTCATCACGTCTTGCTAGAGTTCTCCTAGCTCAGAAGGTGACTTCTGCAGAGAAATTTGAAGTTTGGGAATTTGTTCATAGGGTAGTCACCATCTTAAGACACATTTAAGACTAAAACTTCTCAGAAGAATTATCTTAAGGCATTGCAAATGATTCGCTACAATTGGATTCTGTCTGAAAAATCTCCAATAGCAGCCAGGTAATGGCTGCATGCTGTTTTAAAAAAATAAAGGCCCACATTGATCTTTAGCTGAACTAGATCAATAAGAACAATTCATGAGAAAATAACTGAGGGAAGGTGTTTTGATTCAGCTTTAAATGCAAGTTACTCTCAGCACAGTGTCCTTCCTTTTATTTTATGGGGAGTTTCTCTCCGTGTTTCTGGTGAATTTAATACTGCTGACAGCTGCTGAGCTAATAGCCCTGGACATGCGCGTGCTGTCTTCGAGCAAGGGTGTAGCACAGCAGAGCAACAGCTTCATCTAGTCATGTTAAAAGCCTTTTCAGTAGTGTTTTATCAGAGAAATGAGGGGATGGTTTACATGCTCACTTTGTTGTGAGGCAGCTAATATGGAAACTCGGTTGTCTCTGGGGTTGGGGGTAAGTGGGAGTTTTTCCCCAGGGAAATGTTGTAAATAGCAGCTGGGGTTCGGAGTCACCGTTCATATGGCTTCTTAACAAAAAAAAAACCCCAACCTCCTGGAAGATAGAACAGTTGGGAAAGCCTGGCTTTTCCTGGCCTTTTTTTTTTTATTTCACATTTAAGATTTTTATTCTGCCGTATAGGGTGCAGACGGGAGGATCGGAGCTGGAATCCAAACCCAGCTTGTGCTCTAACCTGCTTTGGAAGTTTGGGCAAATCACATCTCTTTTGCTTCATGGAAAACTAGGGCTGACAGGTACGGTAAGAGATTATTTACCCCTGCCTTCTCCCTGAGATAAGAGCAGTTCTCCCTCAACTCTTCAGAACAGATGTTTTACTGATTTCTTGTTAAAGAAAAATACCTATTGGTGACTATGCCACTGCCTTCCTAGGCAATTTGTTCCGGCGCTCAACTGTTCCTACCCTTAACCCAATGTCCGATTTCTATCGCCTTTTCCAAGATGTAAGCTCATTATTTCTTGCCCTAGACTTACCGCATGCAGAGAAGAGCTAATTCCCTCCTGCTCTGCAGCAACCTTTCGCGTAGTTGAAGACGATGTAATGTCTCCTTTCAGTTCAGCCTTCTCTTCTTTGGCCTAAATGCTCTGTAAAGTGTTCTAAGTCTAGAATAAAAATGCTCTGTGGGCTAGATTTTTAAAGGGCTCTCTTCCAGCGTAGTCACCAAGTTTGAAGCAAAAGCATTTTCAAAAGCAGCATTTTCTCACTAGGGATGGAGAATTGCGCTTAGGCAGAGCTGGTCCCAAAGCCTATGTCCATGCTGTCATTCCAACTGCGCCTAACACCTTTCTCAAATCCAGACTCGCCAACTGTCTGTGCTGTCGACGTGCAGACACAGGCGAAGGCTGAAATGAGGAGGGAAAGGTCAAGCGAGTCTCTGTGTGGATCTAAGTTTTCCTTCTCACAGTCTCTGCAGATTATTCATGAGCGGAACATGTGATAGCCCAGCCTGTCAGCAGATACTCTGATTGTGGCTCTTCCTAAGCACCATATGGATGCTTTCAGCCGGAGCTGCAGCCCTGCTAACAGTTGGTAGCGTGGATGAAAACCGCACAACAAGCAGCGCTCGGTACTGTTGGCCCTGCCTCCAGGACTCACCTGCATGCCCCAAAACCCACGCCCCAAAACCCACGCCCCAAAACCAATGCTACGCGGTTTCACTGGGGCCACGCAGCCTGTGGCAGTCCCTGAGGTACAATTCTGAGAGCCTGGCGGGACTTCCTCAGCCCAGAAACTTTATTTAAAAAAAAAAAAGGCAGTCATTTAAATAAGAAAGAGTTCTGTTGAAACAGAAATTTGGGATTGCTAGTTTAAGCTTCAGATGTATCGGCCTTCTGATGATCATCCACTATGTCTCACCTGCTGTCGCTGGGCGGTGATGTGATGCATAGAGCATTCGCAGACCTTAGGGCTGTTTTTCTTTCCTCGGTTACTCACATCTTTAATGGCCTCATCCTGTAATTATACAGCCACCGGAACTGTATGACCCTGAATCACGAAATTAGGTAACGAACCTTCATTCTAGTGTGTGAGCGCAGCATCGCTCTAACTTCAATGCATCGTTCCACCCCAAAAAATGCACAAATCCCATATAATCTCTAAAAATGGTCCTTTTCCATTCTCTAAGGACACTGCCGGCTGCAACTCCCTGTCCCTTCAGCCGCAGAAGTTGGATTGTACAGCGAGATTGTGTAGCCCTATTGCTGCAAAATCGTTCTTGTATTTCAAAACACGATGCCGGGAACATATGTGAGAGAAGGAGAAAGNAGAGGGGACAGGGTGGACCATGCTGAGGCGGCTGTGTGTTGCTGAGGGAGAATGTGGCAGGGTACTCTGAGGTGGCTATGGCTGTGTGTTGGTGAGAGGGGGTCATGTCAGGGTGCCCCAAGGTGGCCATGGCTGTGTGTTGCTGAGGGGGTATGCTGGCAGGGTGCTCTGAGGCGGCCGTGGCTGTGTGTCGCTGAGGGGGGACACTGGCAGGGTGCTCTTGAGATGACCGTGGCTGTGTGTTGCTGAGAGAGGGACATGTCAGGGTTCCCCAAGGCGGCCGTGGCTGTCTTTTGCTGAGGGCGGGCACTGGCACTGATCTCTGAGGCAGCCATGGCCGTGTGTCGCTGAGGGGGCACATGGCAAGGCTCTCTGAGGTGGCCGTCGCCCGGTGTCGCTGGGGAGGAACAGGGCAGGGCACTGAGGCGGCCGTGGCCGCGTACCCGGCAGGACCAGACCCTGGGGCGGCGGCGGGCGTCCCGCCCCGCCACACTCAAGATGTCGGCGTCGCCGCGGCAGTGCCCGCCCTGCCGTGACGCGCGGCGTCAGCTGACGGCGGAGTCGCCGGTGGCGGCGGCGGGGGGCGGGCGCCGGCACTCGGAGTTGGCCGCCGCCGCCGCGCAGAGCCGCCGCCGGGCCTGAGGTCGAGCCGCCGCCGCCATGCCCTCGGAGAAGAGCTTCAAGCAGCGCCGCACCTTCGGTGAGCTCCCTGGGAAGGGACGCGACGGGGCAAGGTCGCTGACAGGGCCCGCCGGCCGCCCCGGGTCCCTCCGGGCCTCGTCGCTCGGCGGGCGGGCTGCGGGGGCGGCCGGCAGGGAGGCCGGCGGCGGCTGCCCTCGCTGCGGAGGGCGATCG
>VZSC01012620.1:50960-119483 GCA_013398225.1 Steatornis caripensis
AAAAAAAAAAAGGCAGTCATTTAAATAAGAAAGAGTTCTGTTGAAAGAGAAATTTGGGATTGCTAGTTTAAGCTTCAGATGTATCGGCCTTCTGATGATCATCCACTATGTCTCACCTGCTGTCGCTGGGCGGTGATGTGATGCATAGAGCATTCGCAGACCTTAGGGCTGTTTTTCTTTCCTCGGTTACTCACATCTTTAATGGCCTCATCCTGTAATTATACAGCCACCGGAACTGTATGACCCTGAATCACGAAATTAGGTAACGAACCTTCATTCTAGTGTGTGAGCGCAGCATCGCTCTAACTTCAATGCATCGTTCCACCCCAAAAAATGCACAAATCCCATATAATCTCTAAAAATGGTCCTTTTCCATTCTCTAAGGACACTGCCGGCTGCAACTCCCTGTCCCTTCAGCCGCAGAAGTTGGATTGTACAGCGAGATTGTGTAGCCCTATTGCTGCAAAATCGTTCTTGTATTTCAAAACACGATGCCGGGAACATATGTGAGAGAAGGAGAAAGAAAGGCAGCTGAAAGTCTACAGCCAACAGCTTGTGTCAGAAAGCTGCGAAAGGAGAAAACAGTTGGGCATTTTTAATCGCGACGCGGTCTCTGCAGGATGAACGCGAGCAAACTTGGCTTGCGACTGAAATTGTTTGCGATCTAATCAATTCCTGACAATCCGCACGAGGCCGGGTGGTGGGCGTCAAAGTGAACTGAAACACCTGCCCCTAAAATTTTGTTCCCTGAATGTGAACTTTGCCACTGCCATCTCACACTTACGTCTGTCTGTGCTGAAGGCAAATCACTCAGCTTGCACCTCTGCATGGAGGCAAAGTCATAGAATCATAGAATCATAGAATCANGAGGACAATGGCAGGGGTCTCTGAGGCGGCCGTGGCTGTCTTTCGCTGAGGGAGGGCACTGGCACTGATCTCTGAGGCAGCCATGGCCGTGTGTCGCTGAGGGGGCACATGGCAAGGCTCTCTGAGGTGGCCGTCGCCCGGTGTCGCTGGGGAGGAACAGGGCAGGGCACTGAGGCGGCCGTGGCCGCGTACCCGGCAGGACCAGACCCTGGGGCGGCGGCGGGCGTCCCGCCCCGCCACACTCAAGATGTCGGCGTCGCCGCGGCAGTGCCCGCCCTGCCGTGACGCGCGGCGTCAGCTGACGGCGGAGTCGCCGGTGGCGGCGGCGGGGGGCGGGCGCCGGCACTCGGAGTTGGCCGCCGCCGCCGCGCAGAGCCGCCGCCGGGCCTGAGGTCGAGCCGCCGCCGCCATGCCCTCGGAGAAGAGCTTCAAGCAGCGCCGCACCTTCGGTGAGCTCCCTGGGAAGGGACGCGACGGGGCAAGGTCGCTGACAGGGCCCGCCGGCCGCCCCGGGTCCCTCCGGGCCTCGTCGCTCGGCGGGCGGGCTGCGGGGGCGGCCGGCAGGGAGGCCGGCGGCGGCTGCCCTCGCTGCGGAGGGCGATCGGGGAGGCGGGGAGGGGGCAGAGCTCGTTCGGAGCAGTGCAATGAGTTTTAAGCCAAACGTTCTAAGAAAATGATGTTTTTGTGATGACGTTGCATACGCCTGTGTGTTAGTTTGGATCTACCATCCAGAAAAGCATCTGTCTAATAATCTCAGAAGTGTTATATTCCAGAAGTCTCATGAAATAGGTGGTCAGAGAGAGGAGAGAGACGGTGTTTGTGTTCCCAGTGAGGGACAGGCTCATCTTTGTTACACCTCAGAGAAAACCCACCCGGGTAAANGGTGCCCCCGGCTGCTGGCGCCCAGGGGAGGCACCGCCTGCTCGGGGCTGACGTGTAAACAAACCCGAGGCCGGCCTCAGCTCCCGGGCGAGCCCTCTGTGCGTTGGGGCGAGAGCCTGGAGGTGGGGGCCGGGGGGTTCTTTTTTGGGCGTCCGGGGTGGGGGTGGTTGGCAGCGCTGCCCCGGGGTGAGCTCTGCGCTGCCTTGGCGGAGGGGCCTGGGGTGGGGAGGTGGCCTCTCCCCACCATCCGCTATCGGCTGCAAAATTCCCGGGAGCCTGGAAACATCACTTTGCGTTGTGTGCCAGGAGCTGGGCCTGCCCTCCCCGACGTGTCTGCTCCGTGTCCGGTGTCCTCCGCGCTATCGACAGGAGCGTTAAGCTCCGCGTTGCAGTTTGGGACTCGGCATAGCGCTGGGAATTCTCTGCCCAGGGAGCTGTGAGTGGACTGGGATGTGTGCCTCTTGTCTCCGCTCAGTTATTGAAAACTAGCAAGGCATCGAAAAGAGCTGTGTAATGATGGCTGGGGAAATGAGATTAGTCTCTTTCTAGAAGGAGCAGCCTCGATAGAGCGGTGCCAACACTGCTTTCTGTGCTTAGGATGGCACCGGAGCAATCAGAGAGCTCAGTGTCTGTGCGCGTGTGTGTCGGTGAGGTAGGCTGAAACGCTCCGAGGGTAACAAGAACTGGCAGCGTAACCTATTTCTCCGTGAACGATAAAATCCCGTGCGCAAAATGGAATTGATGGAAGTAATTGATCCAGATATTATTTACCTTCTGGCTTTGGGTTAAAGTCAAGCTGCTTAAGAGACCTTTCCGGCGTGCCCACCGTTGCCTTTGCTGCCCGGTTAAACATAAGCTGTTCTCCGCATTGAAGCAGAGAGAGTTTTGATCTGACAAAGTCTGTGTTTAAGCTGCCCTTTTTCTTGGAGTCTTCCAAAACTGTTGTTGACCCCGTCGCCTGTCAGCAGCCTCTGTTGCAGGTATTAAGTTCAGCTAGGATGGCAGCCAAGCAGTTGCCACTGCGACTAATGTCGTCAGAGAACAGTGTTTATCTGTGGCTGACCGAGGCCTGATTTTGAACACGCCGTATACGATAATCTCAATTATTTGTCCGGTTTATGTTCCTTCTACTCCAGGGAGTTCTACTCAATAACGTTGCCGTGAACAAACCCGTCTCGGTTGAAAAGTCAGTCTAAGTTGACAGTTGGTCTCATTCGCTCCCCGTATCTCTTGTGTTTCTGGTTAATCTTAAAAAGTATTTTAATTAGCTGGTATCTCTGCCCTTGAAGTGTTAATGCTGGTCTGTGAGAGCGTGGCTTGGGCCGTGGGATGTGAAGCAGGATGGCTTTCAGGTTCTCAGTCTTGGCGAAGGCTTTGCATACTCCTTGCCTTAGTTCTGCTTGATTCACCTCCAGCTTAAAACCGTGATTCACGTGAGTTGCATTTCCTTACTGGGCTCGTGAAAAGGCTCGTGGATGTATTTTGCAAGCTTAATATAGACTAATGGAGAGCTGAGTGGTGTTACTGCTGAGTGACGGGACAGGTAGTGGGTCCCGTGCATACCAGCAGTGAGTCGGGCTGCTGGGTGCTCATCTAAGCTCTTCCTCTCCCGTGAGCAGCACCTCTGCCTAGGTAGGTGTGATGATGCAATCCTAAATCTTCTCTCGTGGCAGGTGTTCATGAGATGGAGGTGGCCTGGAAAGCCCCCGCCCTGCTGAAAAGAACTGGAGAGGTTAAAGTTGAGTTCACTGAATCTGAAAGTAGGCAGGGTATAAGCAGATGCAACCTCTAAAAGCAACTGCGTCTGTTTACTTTGGCTCAGACCTGTACTTCAGCCTGGTTTATAATATCTGTGCTATTAATATTTACGTCTGAGGAGAGGTGAACTTTATCCTGCAAGCTGCGACAGTGAAATGCCCAGGTACACGAGGACCCACCAACAGCTTCTGCAACAATGGGTGCGGCATAATCAAAACAGAAAACTGTAATTCGGTAATACGAGAGCGGTAATACGGCGTAAACTGATGCTGCCAGGCTTCGGTTGGTCTTAGCTCTCAAGTAATTGTTGACGACTTCCTCTTCGGGGATCTCGCAGAAATAGTACAGGATATTTAGTCATTAACTTGGGTGGTGTAATTGGATGCCATAACTTTATGAGATTAAATGTCTGCTTTAGCGAGCAGAAAATGAGGGATGGAGGGTGTGTGTGTCTGTCTGTCTCCTTTGACACTTTCTAGGAGTCCCAGGCAGCATGCACATGGTACTCGTCACCTTGGGTTAAAAAGCAAAGTGTCATCTGCTGAAGGAGACGTTTTACTTGTGACACTGGCATCCCACTTGAAAACTGCTGTGCCTGCCTTTGCTTTTGTGGCTTTTTATAATGTGCAGTCCCTCTCTTCAGGGGTGGACAAATGAGGTAATAACAGCATTAAGTGTGGATGTTTGAACAGACTTTTTTTTAATCTCTTGCAGAGCAAAGAGTGGAAGATGTACGACTGATTCGAGATCAGCATCCAACTAAAATACCAGTAAGTCTGATTCTTTTCACTTCGATTTCCAGTCTCATGTTCTTTTTAGAAGTTAGAAACCTGCAAAAGAGGTTGAGACCAAATTGAAATGTGGTCATTCAGGGTCATTAAGCCTGGATTTCAGAAACATTCTCAAACTGGTAACCAGCAGCCGGTGTGGTAGAGCAAGGTGCTAGCTGGGGACTGGAGGAAATGGGGTTTCCTGTGTGCTGAAGTTGCGTGTTGTAGCTTCAAAGACAACCACACCCCGGCTGAGCTCTGAGAGTCTCCTGAGCGTTCAGCTCATCTCATCTCAGTGTTCTTCCTCTCCACAAGAAGTCTGCAGAGGCAAACCAAGAAGAATACACAGTAATGTAGAGACAGTTATGGTTTTCATCCCCAGTCTGTGCTGGGAAAGACAGAAAGGCTCACCCTTCAGGAAACAGGCCTTTGCTTGAGGTGTCCAGAAATGCTGCTTGGCTGTCAAACCCCTCCAGCTAGTGCTGGTCCACCTCAGAGACGGGATCGACCCTCACCTTGTTGCTCTTCTATAGCTGGTCGGCTCCAAATGCTGCCTGAATTTTTATTTTCTTTTATTTATGGCACCCTCAAGGTTACAGATGCAAAGCAAAGCATCCTATGAAGCCAAAGGCAGGGATCATGCTATATGGCTGGTGAGCTCTTCACAGCTGATGGGCTCCTGTGTGATGGCTGTCGCCACAGAAAGCAATAAGTGCAACCGTCCTTATGGCCATTTGGTGGAACATGGAAGGTCTCGGGAGATGTTGGGGGGCAGAAGAGAGAGCTTAATCGGATGCCTCAGCACTTGGTTCTCAGCGATGAGAGCTGACGATCCTTGCGAGTGAAAATTCTTCTGTGAACAAACTGCTTGCAAACTGTCTGCAGTTCCACTGCGAGCTCGTTAACAGAAGCAGTTGTTGCCTCCGTGTGAACCAAACCGAAAGGTTTTCAGTTTCCCTTTAGCTTTAAAGTGCTCCGCCTTGAAGCTGCTGCTGCTGTTGGACGATGCTGTTGGGCGTGGGAGCAAGTAATACTTTCTAGCAGGGATTTTTTGACTTTTCTGGAACGTGCAGTTTCCCAAAAGGCTCTTTCTTACCGAATCTGCTTCCTGACAGAAGGTTGCTTTTTCACCCACCTTTCACACATCACTTAGCCGTGGTCCCCAAGCTCTGTGACCACAGATTGAAAGCCATTGATTTATAGCAAAGCTCTCGTTTTCAGTCAGCCATGGACATATTCCTTGCAAAAACTCAAGAGGTACCTAAGCAACTTGGTGAAGATGCAGTGATGCAAACTCACAACGGTGGCGGAGGCCTGCTGGGATCCCTGGAGGCTTGCTGTGGTTGCCTGGCCATGTCCTAGCTTGAGTTACTGCGTCGTTATTATCATTAGCGGTTCTGGATGACATAAGATGGCAATGTCACGCTAGATAGCAAATCCCTCCTGTGCTGTCATCATTTTGCTGCTGGAAATACTGTTGGTTATGGTCTACCTTTTTAAAAATAGTGTTGGGTTTTTTTATCCCCAGAATGAACCAGCATTTATTTAAACCGGTGTAAGGAAGTCTTTCTCTGATATAATTAAATTGGTGCAATTATCTCTTCACCTTTGCAACTTTTGAATATCAACACAGCCAGACGCCGTGAGCATGGAAGCGATCCAAGTGGAATGGTGTCACGTAGCTACCGTTGGTTTAAAAACAACAAAATGCACGTGGCTGTGGAAACGGGAGCGCACGAATTCTGAGATCATTTCTTAAAAGCAGGAACCGAATACAGTTGCTGGGCAGGGTGCTACGTAAATTGGCAAACCTGCAAGTTCCTCGAGAATTAACTCGTTACTATGAGTTACTACGTAATGACCTTGACCGAATTACTGGTTCCTAGGCGCGCTGTCTTGAGATTAAGGAAGAGGAAATTCTCTCCTTTGAGGCTTTATACCTTCAAAAGTAGCTTTCTCTCATGCATTAGAGTAACCGTGGAAGGTGAATGGAACAGCATACTGATCTGGAGGTGGGGTTCTTAGAAAGAGACAGCCTGAGACTGGAGAAATTCTAGGGAGAACTAGGGAGTAGCAGCCCAAGCCCCTAGTCAGCGGCTGTGATGTGTTAGTGCTTTATCTTTTCTTGAGTGTCCTCGTCGCTGGGTGGTTTGGTGCTAGGTTAAATGATTCCAACAAATGAACCGTTCTGAAACAGCACTGAAGCTGTAGGTGTTTGTTGTTAAATCCCTGTTTGTTTGTTAGCCCTTCGTGCAGCGACTCTTGCAAACAGAACAAGAGGGGCAGACGAAGATAAATATAATTGTTCCTCTTCGGTTTCGAGGTACTGCGTTCACAAACGAAGGGAAACGGAGCTCAGCGTAAAGGCTTGTGCTTTGCTGTGCGTGAAATGGAAGGGGGAGCTGAGGGCACGAGACGCCGTTTCTGCCTTTCACATCTCCTGCTCCTTTCTTTTTTGTGTTTCTTTTTAGGTGATCATTGAAAGGTACAAGGGAGAGAAGCAGCTTCCAGTTTTGGATAAGACCAAGTTCCTGGTGCCAGATCACGTCAACATGAGCGAGCTAATCAAAATTATCAGGTAGTATGCTGTGATTTCAGCGTAAGCCGCATCAACCTAAGGCTGCGATTCTTTGTTAATTCCCCACCTGGTGTATGCATTTGGGAACTCTTTAAATGGAGAACTCATCTAACGAGTGCTTGGTATCATCACTAGGACCAGCGCACGAGAGGGTGCTTTTCCTTTGGCGTTGCTGGGAAAAAAAAACTCTGAAAAGAGCTGAGCTGGTAGTCTGCTTTCAAAGAAATAACTTCTTCCCAGAGCCGTAGGAGGGAGTCGGGGGCTGTGAATCCCTGTCTAGCATGGGTGCTTCTGGCCCAGGGCCCCAGCGCTTCCTGCTTGGCTATTTTAGGATGCCTGCTTGGTGTTCTGCCTGGGACACCCTCTGCGGAGCGCCTGCCTCTTCCCACCCACTGGAGGGGGAGTTCGGGCTCGTAGCCAGAGCTCCGAGCTGTTGCTTAGGGTTGATGCTGGCATCCTTTGATCGTGAGATGAGGTTTCCCTCATAAAGGAACACACGCTCAGACCAGTGTCGTCTTGTCCCAGCTGTTTGCCCTGCTCTGCTCTGGTGCTTGAGCTTTGCATATAGGAAAAGGCAAAGGAGCAATAGCCATGGAGTGGAAGTTGTGTGGTCTGAAATCGCTGTAGGAAATTCTGCTGGAAGTGCGTTTCTCCTGGCTTAGAAGGAATATTTGATTAGTGAGAGTTCTCAGGCGGTAAACTCGGAAGTTAGCGGCAAACCAGAGATTGCTTTTTGTTGGTCACGGTGTAGCAGGGAGGTGGTTCTCGGAGGCCACGAGCTGTAAAAACCCACGCGTTTGTCCCACGTGTCCAAACAATTCCCTGCCTCGGAGGCTTGTACGAAAACTGTCAGTCACAAGCAAATCCCAGCTCTTACGTGACGGAGAGAGTGAGATAGGGTTTTGGAAGCAGGAACCAGGTTGCTCAAATCTTCCAAGATTTCTCCTGAATGTGAAAAGCCCTAGGCAAAAAGGTTAATGGCAAGTTGAAGAATTTTCCCCACCTTTTTTTCTTTGGCTTCATTGTTAATAGGTGACTTGGCACCAGCTGGACTCGGTCCTCAGCCAGCTCCTCTTGTGCGTAGCAAAGCCTGTCCTTCCCAGCCCTCAGGTAGCTGCTGCCTTCTCTCTGCCTGCCGTCGCCGGAGTGACTAGAGCTTGGTTTTGGAAGAGTCCCTTTCCAGGGCTGTGGCTGGGAGGCTAAATAAATCCTCCCTCCCAGCTGCTGCTGCCCCTCAGCAGCGAGCGGAAGCTGCAGGAAGCTCTTCAGATCTGTTGCTCTTTACTTCTTTCTTTTCCTCTGCGTATCTGAGTTCCCCTTGCTGGCTTGGTTTGTGAAGTAGTAAGAGAGCTCCTCTCTGCAGACCTGCTTTCCAGGAGGCAGTTTAGACCTGTTTCCCCCCGAAATGGAATGAGTGATCCAAGGGAAATCCCTAGGTTAGATGTTTACTGTGCCACGCAGTCTGTGGAGTCCGTGGCCCTGCCCTTTCCACGATGCTTCTCCTGGGAGGGAGGAGAAGAGGGGGCGTGATGCCCCAAAGGTTGAACGCAGGCTGTTACGGAGCTGGTGGCAAAGCGAGATTAAAAGGTCGCGAGCCTTGGTGTGGACGCTCTGCCTCTCCTCCCTCCGCGTCTCCACGCAGCTCTCTTGCGGTCAGCCCGGGTTTACGTTTCCAGAGATAAGCCATTGAGCTAAGCTGCGAGCCGAAGGTCCCACAGGCCTCGTGCGTTTGCTGGCTGCAAAGGGATCGTCCTGGCCAGGGGTACCTCTTCCTTTTCGCTTCCGTTTAATGCCCTTCCAAAGGCATTAAAGGCTGAAATAAGGGCTTCTGTCAGTGGATGTGTCTGACTGGACCTGGTAGGTGAGTTTAATACAACTTCGGGGTGGGAGGCAAATCTTTCTCCACTGGCCAGGCCTCTTTGGGTGGGGACATCTCACTGCTGGCAGTGCTGGAGGAGTTTGTTTCACCGTCATCTAAAGCCTTTGTTAACGTGAGTGGAAACGCGCGGTCCTCACTGTCACACTCCCCTGCCTCCCCCCAACAGGCGGCGCCTGCAGCTGAACTCCAACCAGGCGTTTTTCCTCCTGGTGAACGGACACAGCATGGTGAGCGTCTCCACGCCCATATCCGAGGTGTACGAGAGCGAGAAGGACGAGGATGGGTTCCTGTACATGGTGTACGCCTCTCAGGAGACTTTCGGAGTGCAATCTTCTGTCTAAGACACGCAAGCGGCTTCTAGCCTAGGATTTTGGTGTACCCTTGGCCATCACCCCCACTCTTCCCCACACACACCCCAGGGAAAGAAACGGATGTCACCTACGCTCTCAGTACCTTAGCATAGTCTTGCTTTCGCAGGTGTCTCATCTTACCTTGCCTTGTTTGTGACTATTAAACAGTACAGACGAGCACCTCCAGCTTCGAAACCTGCTGTAATATTCCACACAGGCACATTTACATTTCTGGACTTTGTGAATGGAACCCAATTGTGCATGTGCAAATAAAGGGACACTCGATTGACTTCAACGAGCGAACAGGCACTAGGGAGGAGCTAAAGTGTTTCGTGTGACAGTTTTCTGGAAAATCTCCCTATGATTCTTTAAAGCTTTTTGTTTGTGGTTTTCTTTTTATATTAAATGGGAAGGCTTCTTGTGAGAGCAAACACGTTGCCATGTTCCAAAGCGGAGCTTTGTCTTCTGCAGCTCCATGAGACTCGTGTCAGTGCTGCAGCGCGTTAAGGCAAGGGCTTGGGGCGAGCTGGGGGAGTACAGCTCTTCCCGTCTCCAGTTTTTGTGGCACTGTGAACCTAGGAATGGTGCCAGTTCCTGAAATACTCATACCAAACACCACAGCTTTACTGTAGTTTTAGGAAGCATTTAACTGTAAACTACACACCTGGACAGGTACCATTGAAATAAACTCCAGTCTGTTACGAATTTCCAATGCCTGTGTGTTCAGTGGAACACTGTTGTTCATACGAGCTCGCTTCCAAAAGATCATTCTCCCCCACCCCCAGCCCAGAGGTTTGCTGTTCCCTTGCCCGGCAGAGTCTGCAGGGAGAAGCAGGGACCCAGTGGCAACGCTCGGGCATGTCAGGATGCGTGTGGCCAGCCGCAGAGCGGGCTAGTGCCATCCGAGACATGAGCAGGCCCATCCTTGCTGTCTCCGTCTGCTCGGTGGGTGCGTACGAGCCCTCCGACGCGAGCAGGCAAATGGTTTTGTACGCACCTCCGTACCGAACATCGGACTGGGACGTGCCGCTGGCATTACCAACCCGCACTGCCTAACCGTCGTGTCACTTGTTTTGCACGTTACCACCGAGGGGGGTCAGGGAGAACCGCTTTTAGAAGCAGCTCACGTCCTGGAGTTCTTGTCGAGAGTTGATGAACAAATGGGTTTGGTTTTTTTTTTTCCCCATCGCCGAAGTCTCCTGCCACTTGCACGGGGTTTGGAAGACCTCGGTGTTCCTACTGTCCTGAGCGGGGAGGCAGCCTGTGCGGAGGAAGCGTGTCTCGTAGGACCTGTGTTTTTCCTCTAGAGTCATCGTCAAGCGAAGCGTAGCAGGATGAGATTACTCGTGTATATAATGTGTCTGTGAACTAACTACATCTGTTACTGGAAGCTAACTTACTATAACGGGGCTGGGGCGGGGGGAAAGAAGCAATACTACTGCGTCTCGGCACTCTAGCTCAATAAGGTGTACAGTTTGTACCTGTCTACACCTCTTTGCATGCATCTCGGTCACAACGCTTACTTCAGGTTTTTTAATTGTTCTTTTTGTGTTTTTACTCCAGCGTAAACTTTTAAATGCAGCTTGTTCTACGTTTAGTTTTGTTCGTGTAAGAAATTGTTTAACTCATAACTGACAACCACACTTGTAATTACGGCGTGATTGATGGATATTCCTGTACAAATGTTGCTTTTTTAAAATTAATACAGTGCCGATATGGATGGATTACATCCCAACTTAATTATGGCTTGCGTCATTATTTCTAGACAGCTTGCTTAAATTGAATCCCCATAGGGGAGGGCTCATGGGTCTGTCCCACAGGCTTCGGGACGTGCAAGGCGGTGACAAGGTCCCACCGACAACTGGACGCTTGTGCCGAACGCTCTCATCCTGATCACCATCAGCACGGGGGCTGCTCCGCTCCAGGAGGAGGAATTTCGGGCGTCAAACAGCTCCGCTCCCTAGACGGGTATGGACCAGGGTGCGCCCGCACGCCGACAGGGTTCCGTATCCCTGTTTTGTTTCTGCTCCTGCTCTGCCACCATCTCCAAGGCTTCAGAACCCCTACGCTCTTGCCGGCCGGAGCGACACCAGGCACCAGCCGTTTTTAAGGGCACGGCCATTCCTTTTGCTTACCCCGGCCGGCAGCTTCCTCTGCAGTCAATGCAGGGCTGCTGCCTTCCCGCAGAGCAGGGCGCATTGCTTCCCGGAGATCGCGCAGGCAGCTGGAGCCAGGCCACAGCCGCGCTCCATGACAAACCCTTTCGGAGCAGCTCGGCTTCCTCGGCTCGGCCAGGAGCGGAGTCAAGGAGCAGAGAGCAACGGCAAGCACCGTAATAGACCTGTGAGTCACGAGCAGGCATGTGTGGGTGGGGAGACAGCAGAAGTAATAAAGGGAGTTAAAAAAACCCCAAAAAACCTGACCCTGGTAACTGCCAAGCTGGAGAAGCCCCCACACAGACAAAGCCCCCTTAAGTTAGAAAAATACAAAGGGATTCTGTTTAACTCTTTATTTTCCATACATTAAATTTACTCAGATAAAAACATTCTAAAAATGTACAATTTTACTTTTAACAAAGTATAATAAAACATAAAAATCCCAATACCAGAATACTTGACATTTACAATTCAAAATCAAATTAGCTGAATATTAAATATTTACAAAACTATTTAAAATATTTATAAAGTTACATGCACAATTTGTAATACTAGAATTGACTGAAGTAAAAGAAATGGCTCAAATGGGAGCAGGAGTTTCCTTCATTCCTAGCGGAAAGTTATGTCCAAGAGAAGCTGTTAATCTGCACTTGAAAACACACAGGATTTGCTTTCTGCTTCAGTACCAACACGTTTCTTGCTTTTGTTAAGAAAAATTAGAAGAGAGCAAACGGGTAGTTCCAAGGGTTTCTTACCCGAGATGGCGGGGGCGGCGGCTGGGGTTACCGGGCCTTGACCACCAGAAGTGTTCTCTAGACTCTTGCGAGCGCTCCGTTACGTGGCTTTCTGTCCACGTTTGCCAACGGCCACCTCATGTAACAGGCGCCCTAGACTACCCTGAACCCACAGCTCCTGGTGTCCGTGACCTCTGTCAAACACGCAGACAGCTAACCTGTACGCAGGGGTTTCGGATGGTGGCATCTTTATTTTGGGGAGGAGTGTCGCTCTGCCGAATACCACAGACTGCGTTTGGTTTTTGAGTACCTTCGTCCTGAAGCTTGTCAGCGAGAAACAGCATGGAACAAAATTTTGGCTAACGGTTAAAGGTCCGATGTCAGACCGTTACTTTTCGGAAGTCTGGCGCTTGATTTGCCGGGATTTAATGACCGTGGTATGAACGAGTTTCAGGAAAAGTGGAGTGTGACATGTTATTTTAAAGGAAAAGTATTGTGGAACTCTCTGATCAGCACCTCACTTGCTAAAATGACGCTTCCCTCTTCGCTCTCCCACCGTTCAGCGTCGCGCCTGGCACGTTTATTAATGCTTAATTTGCAGACTGCCAGTGCGAGGAGGAGTTTGCTGGAAATTCCATCCTATTTCGAGCATTTCCATCACCAACACTCCCGCATGGAAAACGCTTCTGAAACCGTACCGCGCGTCCCTTGCTCCCCTGGGGGAAGGCTCATCGCTAACTTCTCTGTGCCCCTGCAGGGAGATGCCTTGGGATTCCCTTCTGTCTCACACTTGAAAAATCATTTCTGTTCCACAGTGAAATCCATTCTGAGAACTAACTCTTTTTATATTTTCAGGACAAAGATAGGAACAAATAGTGTTCTTTGAATTCTCTGTCTCTCAATGTATAAAAATAGGTTTAAGAACTGGTTCTTTCAGCCAGTGAAGCTGGAACTACTGTTTTAAAACAAGCTGCCTTACTTTTTGGTGGGGGGGTGGGGAGAGATGGATTTGTGCCTTTTAAAAAACCGATGAAGGATTATTTTGTGGAACTCAAGTGCTCCGTTTGGACTTACTGACTTTGGTTGTTCTTGGTGCAAAGCGGACAGTGTTCACGAGCAGATGGGAAGCCACAACTCGCTCCGGTGCAGGGAAGGCTCTGCAACCGCTGCCGGCTCATCCAACATTTCTCCGTTACACTCGTGTTGCTTTAAGGTACTCAAGACTTCTGAATTTGAACTTACTCTAAAACCAGACTTCACCATTTAAAAACGTTACCTAAAAGTACACATAAGCCACTTTAAGAAACATCAGCCTTAACTTTACACAAAGGAAACAGTCCCAAAGAAAGCTCTGAAGAAAGGAATGAAATGGTTTGCTGGACACCAGTTCAGTTTTACAGTCCTTTCATTATGGTTTCGACTCGGTGATGAATATTAGACGAGACTGTGCCCAGCCTTGGGCGTTAAAACGCAACTGGTACAGAAATTACTTTTTTTTTCTGTTGATTTTTGCTATTTTGAGAGGGTTTTTAACACTTGCACATGTGTTGAAATACAGTTTGTTTAAATACAGTTCAGTTTTAAAATATTGTTTTAAAAAAGTGGAAAAAAAAAAAAGAAAGAGAAAAAAAAGTTAAGGTTTGGCTTCCAGCACATGTTCCAGGCCACTGGAGAGACCCTCAGAGCTGCAGAACAGTAAACATCGTCACCGAAAACTGCACGTTTCCTTCAGCGTAATACAGCGTGACAGATCGTTCCTACCACTGTCTCAAGCTCATTAAGGCAAAGTAAATTGCATTGTCGGTTTTCATTGCTTTAGCATTGCGGGTCTGAAGGTTGGTCATTAGAATACGGGGAACCTCCTCGAAGGCAGGCAGAGCGAGCGGAAGCATTCCAACAGTGTGTGCAGTACTGCGGGTGGTGGGAGCTGGGCCGAGAACACACAGATCTATTATTTTTTTTCGTTGCATAGGAAAAAAAAAAAGATTTTTTTTTAGAAAATTTTTTTTTAAGCCAAACATTATGGAAATTTGAATTTTGGTTTCCACAAAGCCAAATCCGCTACGAGCTGCAGATCGTTGCCTGGACCGAGTTTTGTTTCCGGCCATCTCGTGTTGCCGCGCCTCTCCGGCGATGCTCGTTTATCCCGCCTGCCTCCCCGGCGAGGCTGGTGACCGCCCGCTGGGCTGGCGCCACCGAAGGATGGCCCATTTCTTTCCTATGGAGACGGTCCAGGAAGGGTCTCGACTGTCAAGCTGCTGCCGCCTCACCCCCTCGCACTGACGTTTCACTGCCAAGGCCCGATCTCTGCGGGGCAGCTCAGCGCCGCTGCAAAACCTCCTTCTCGCACACGGCTTCCCTGACTCCCGAGCGAAACGCCAGCCGCGCCACCACCAACTCTATTCATCCCGGTGCGGTTTAAATTGGTGTGAGAAATACCTCCAAGTGTAAACAAGGCTTCAGACTTTAAAGGTGTCTTCCAAATTACAGTATGCAAATACCTCTATGTCAGACGTTTTAAAGAGAAGGCCTCACCCATTTAATGCCGTCAAATTCCTCGGGTGAGCCATGAGGATTAGTATCTTCTTTCAAGCAGACAGGACCAAACTGTGTCAAATTAGCAGTTCGAGATTTGTTTGGCTTTCCTCTCGAGTCCTAATTTAGATTTGTCACCCACAAATTATGTACGCTAAGTAGTTAACACCAAAGCTAGTCATCTACAATCTATTGCAACGAAGGAGGCTGACAATAAATCCTTCAAAGTCTTGATAATAACGAAGTTTTACTACCTTTTACATGTTTGACTTCTACCACTTCTGAATCCTGTAGCAAAAGCCTTGGGGTAGGAGTCAAAGGTTTGTTGGTTTGTTTCTTTTTTTAATATAAAGTAAAGCAAAAGCTTACAAACTCTGCTGCCAGAGTTCTTTTGTTTTCAGATGGTTTAAAATTCATTTACAAAAGCAGAATAATAAGGTTTCTGTGAAAGAGACCTATATACAGTAACAGGACGTAAAGGTTGTTTTGTGGATTACAGGAAAATATCCTTGAAGCCTTTATGACTCTGGAGTCTCTGGGACTTGGACCCTTGGAAACTAAGTTTATTCCACTGCTGGGAACCCAGCACTATCTAGTAGTAAGTGAGTCAATGAAGCACGAGTTTGTTTCCAGAAGGAAGCGAAACTGCCGTGTGGGTTCTTTTGGAAGGGAAAGGAGAGACTTACTTAAGATTTTTATTGTGTAGTGAAGTCACATAGCCTGCTGGTGCCAATTTTTAAAAGTCGGAACTTCTTTGCCTCTTGCACTGGTCTCAGAGTGACACTGTCTGCTAAAAGTGCAGAAAGCTTGAAGAGTTTTACATTCTTCTGTAGTGCAATCCTTAAAAATCCCAGAGATTAGTGCCTGATCACTTTTGAAAAAAAGTAGACATTTTACCTAGCCCAGGGGTGCCAAAGTCCTTCCGGTGAACGGCCGCTCCGACCCTCAGCCTGCCTCCAGCTTCCACTTCACAACGTAGCTGCCCTGGAGTTAGACGTTTCACCTCAGAAAGTCCGCATACGGCAACAGTCTCCAGCCAAAAAAGTACACGGGACGTTGTACTTGCAACAGAAAATGCAGCCGGCCAGCCCCACCGTCCACCCGGTACGCATCGGTCCTGTGACACGTAGTCAGAAGTTCCAACAACAAGATCCAAGCTTGAATTTGGCAATCAAAAATGGGTTTGATGCACCCCTAAGCTAGATTTTCTACCTAGTCTAATAAAGTAAAGCACCTTTGGATTAAAAAATACATTAAGCTTAACAGCAACTGGACGTCTCAGTTTTGTGTTTCGATCTCCTTATATCTCCATGGCTTACAGTATTTTCTTGCCAGATGATAAAGTATCAGTCTGTGGAGTCAAGACTTTCAGAGGGAGGAGCGTATTTCAGCCTGAACGTACCTGTGGGAGAGGAAACAGAGAATTAAACGCCACCAACCTTCTCGTGTCCGTTACGTCTCAGAACTTTCTAAACCAACCTGCTGCTTATGAGACATGGAAGGCAACGTTACAACGTGACAGCAGCTTGCAGCGCCACAGCGAAGTTGCGGCAGGGGCTGACCAGCACGTGTCTGTGGCTGGCAGAGGTGAAAATCAAAAGTGTAGTTTCACGGAGTAAAAAAAAGTCACCGGCTTGGATGTAGTTTTAGTGCTGGCAAATGCTCATTTGGGATAGTTTAAATGGAAATTTAATTCATGAACTGACATTCAGCTTAGAAAGACAGCAGACTACATTTCCAAAGTTCTCCGAATTAGGACTGATGAGGCAGTGTCGTTTCCTCCCCGCTGGCTGCTATCAAAACACCGGCCGTGGAAACACCACCAGTTAGTTAACATTTTAACACTGCCGTAAATTGCTGCCTCAAAACCGGTCGCTTGTTAATTTATAGTGGTCAAATACTCAAGAGCTTGTCTGCACCGTATAAAAACAAGTACGGACATACACTATAGGCAAGGCACAAGGTAAAACTGAAGACCTCGCTCCCATCAGAAGTTCGTATTTAATTTTTTAAGCCTACACCACATGCAAATTATCTCAGCATATTATGCCAAACAAAATAAAAAAGAAAAATGGGACTAGAGAGTGTTCTCGGTGAAGTAATGTTTCTCTCTTAGTTGTTTCCCGCCTGGAATTAAGGAATTCAACTCTCTCCTGGAGAAGCCCGTGCTGTAACCATCTAAGCAACATGCTCTACAAAATAATTATAGCAGCAAACGCAGGACCTTCACGGGCATCTGAACAGTTATTCTTCATTTACATTACTGTTTCGGGGAGGAAGGGAAAGGGGGAACAGAGATGTTCAGTCTGTAAACTTCGCAGGGAACTTGCAATTACAACCGCAGGTGACCTGGATGGCAAGGTATAAGCAGCAGCAACAACTCCTCTGCGATCTGTCCAGAGAAGCTCCCTCCCTCCCGCAGCGCACGCTTCTCCCCTTCCCCAAAACCAGCGCAAGCCCCGCAGAGCAGCCGGGTCTGACCCAGGGCCTTACTTGGGCCCTGTCCTTGTGTTGGGTCTGCACTAAACTAAGTTTCAACTGTTGCCAACATAGCTCAAAACCCACCAGCTTTCAAGAACGAGACTTTTTTATGCATGTCAGAAATGAAAGGATAGGGCACTGCCATCAGACTCCCTCCTGCCCTCGGGGTGCGCGGCCGCCCCCCTCGGCTGAACGCAACGCTCTGCATGTGAGCCGTGTCCCGCAGCAGTGCCCCCGCCCGCTTTTACCTTGTCGATTGAAATCCATCGGAGGCTGTTTGCAGTCCTGAGCTCTGTGACCACTGGCCCCACAGTTGTAACAAGAGAGATTCCCGTTTTTTTTGTGACTTGAACCATTGCTGTTTCCCATCATTCCCTGTGCCTGATACACCCCCGCTGTCCCTGCCATAAAGTTCTGCATTGGCGGTACCGCAAACGTCGACTGCCCGGTCATTACGGAGTCCGGCGCTAGACCGCTATTGTAAGCGGTGTGGACCACGGGGAAAGTGGTGCTGCTGTTGTACTGCTGCGTGTTGATGTAGCCGTTACTACACAAAGGGTTGAAGGGCAGAAACGGAAAAGTAAACATGGAAGGTCCTGAAAACGGGTGCTGAAAATAGTTAGCGTAGCTGACGGTCATACCGCTCGAACCACAGTTCCCGCTACACCCGCAGGAGCTGCACACCATGCACCCGGGCGGCTGCGGCTGCTGCTGCTGGTGGTGATGGTGGTGATGGTTCTGGTTTGGTACTGGGATGCTCCCTGCGGATCCGCTGCTGCTGCTGCTGCTGCTACTGCTGCTGCTGCTGCTGCTGCTGTAGAAGTTGTTCTCAGCAACAGACGAGAGCGTAGGGCTGGAGCTGGGTGCGGGGCAGCTGGGCAAGTTCGCCATGGTTGCAAATGATGTGGAGGGGTGGCTGCTGGAGGAGGCTGCGTTACTGTTTGCGCAGAAGCTGCCTTGCATTGGCGCCACTGGCACGCTGCTCATTGCAGAAAAGGCAACTTTGGTGTTGGCTGTGTACAGAGCAGTCCGAGGATTTATTATTGCAGGGGACACCGTTATTTGCATATTACTGGAGCAGGAAGTCTGTCCGGCAATGGCAGAATCAGTAGGAAGAGACGAAGACACCAGGAGTTTGATGGGTGGACGAGCCACGTGGAAGACTGTGCTGGATGTTACAGTGGCAGCAGTACTCGTTTCTACTATTAATCCTGGCTGCTGAGCTGTTTTTATCACTCTGTCCAGAGTTGAAGCATGCACGACTTTGGTTCGAGGACCAAAGTTAATAGTAGACGTGGGCGAGCTGTTCTCAGCAGCCCCTGACAGCACTTGCAAGGGCTGGTGGGGAGAAGATGCAGACATCACGTCCACCACTGTATTTCCAAAGCTCTTCTCCATCTTGATGCTGCCCCTAGGTCCAGCAGAAACTTTATTTCTTTCTTCTAAAGATAGAAGTGAATGCACAGACGATGAAAGTAGCTTCATGTCTGCATTGCCACGGTCTGATTTATGCACTGAATTTAGCATCCGAATGGGGGTGATGTGAGTAGAGGCCGCTGACATCATTTGCATTGGCAGAGTGTGGTGGCCGGACGGATTGGAGCCTGCATCGTTTTGCACTGGTAAGACCTGAGCTGTGGGTCTGGCAGAGCTCGAAGTGAAATGATTCAGTAACATCACTGGCTTCTCCTTTTCTGAACCGTCTAAGTGAATCTCTAAACCTAGGGACAGAAACATCTATAAATACAACTGCCTCACTAGACAAAGCTGGGCAACACAGGCACCCTCTTTGGTTCTTTCTCCTTACGTCTCTCGTTCTCCTCAGCGCTGTCCGAGCTCTCTTCC
Organism: Steatornis caripensis; assembly: GCA_013398225.1. Classification (NCBI taxonomy): domain Eukaryota; kingdom Metazoa; phylum Chordata; class Aves; order Caprimulgiformes; family Steatornithidae; genus Steatornis; species Steatornis caripensis. The sequence goes on from VZSC01012620.1 coordinate 69,796, forward strand.
CTTGTCTGGATCCCCATGGGGCTGGAAGAAGAGCTGGAGTACTCGGAAGAGCTGCCCTCGCGGGGCAGTGGGTGCGCTGGCTGATCCACATCCACTCGCAGCTCTGCAGATAAAGGGTGCGTGAGCCATTAGGGAATGCAACCAAGAGGGTAGCACCTATTCGACAGGACCTCGTTACGACTGTTTCATGAGGCGATGCTCGAGATTTACTGAGATACACATCGGCTCAGAAGCAGGACTCTGGAGGTGTAACAATCACTGACTAGAGCAGCTCCGTGAAGAGGCAACTGCTTTTTATTGCACTCCATACACACAGCAATTGGGACTTTTTGATTGCTCCCTATTAAGCCGATGGCATTTGGAAGATAAAGCTTACAACAGGTTGGTGAAAAAGCAGTGTAAGAACAAGCTCGCTCTTGTGCCAGGACATCTTCAGCCCTGAGAGCACAGCAGCGTCCTCCGCTCCTCTCTCTTACCTGCAGCATGGTTGCCACGAATACTCTGGATAGGTCCTACATGTGTAGTAGGGGGAACCCTTGCCACACCGCTGCTGGTAACTGAAGAAGGTGTTGTGGGGTTTAGGCACCGTTTCTCCGATTTTTCTCTACAGGGCGATGGAGAAAGGCATGAAGAAACAAAAACTGGCTAAAGCACAACAACAGACAAATCCATTTCTGAATGAAACTGAAGCAGACAAAGCCCACAAAACAATCCACCAAGATGTTACGCTAATGTCAAATGGAAACACTTGGAAATGACACCAATCTTGACCACGGCTTCTTGCCAGCGGTTACGTTTGGACTATTTGCCATCTGATTACAATACTAATGCTCTTATCTGTACAAGGTAAAACATCACCAAATGGTGACTAAGTTCTACCACACATTACTTAAGTGCGTCCCCAACCTAGCCACGCGTCCCGAAACCAAAGAGAAGCCAAATGCAGTCCAAAGTTCTCCTTTGGCAAATGCACTCTGGAAAAAACTAAGGCTGATGAAAAATGCCGTCAAAGAGCTTTGGTCAATGGGCAGGCGTTTGGATTTTTTTAATTGCTTTTTAAGTAACTGCTGTAGCTTCAGGATAAACATTTGCCCCTAAGTGGAGATATAAAAAATGGGACAACCTTTTGCATCAGTTTCCCCAATGGGCTATTCATGTTGCACAGAGCCACTGGCCTTCTTTATATCACCTTCCCCACATAAAGCTACAATCTTCCCGAGACCAGGGTTACCTGCAACACCCCTGGCTTTCAGTGGTTTGTCCCCATACAATGTTAGAAGACCAGATCCTGTACAGGTATCATCCGGCAACCCGCTCCCCAGCTCCCGCAGTCAGCAGCCACAGCTGGCTCGGCTCACTGCGGGACACCACGGAGGCTCTCAAAGTGGCTGTGCTCCATCCGTGCTGACTGGAAGCCAAAAAATGGTCAGGTTTGACGATGAAAAAGTCCTGCTGGACATCCTGACTTTCCGTCTGCATCACATGAGCTTGCAAACCCTACAGCTCGGTAGCTTGCCTGCCTCATTCCCTCCTACCCCATGAATCGCAGGTAGGTGGTAAGCCCAAAACCTAAATGGGCTTTGCACATCTGCTTTACGATACCTATTATAAAAGTTTTAAAAAACCCCTAAGCAACAGTATGTATGTTTCACGAATTATTTTAAAAATGTCCCCTTCCTTAGAAGAGCTGTCGATGTGACAGGCACTTGTGTTACCACTGGGTTGTCGTATCCTTTGGAAATGGAGTTCACAAATTCTTTACGTTTGGTTATCCCCATCACAACCTTGAAGAGGCAGCAGTACACCAGTAAGTATCAAACGTTACCTAGTAAGCCCCCGTTTCAAGAGCGTTTCAGTCACCAACACAACTACCGAGTAAGGGAGATAAGCATTACCCGTATTAACAGGTGGGAATCATGGGAGGTTTATGGTCTGGAAAGCAAAGACTGTTGTAAAACTTGCATTACATACTTTATGACCTTAAAAAGTTTTTCCCCAGCACTTACTTCTCCAACTCCAGCTGGGTCTTGAGCTTCTTCTTTGCTCCCATGGTGAGGGATTCAAACTTATTCAGATCTTCCTCAGTAAGACTCAGAAACTTGTAAAGAAAAAATGTGTGCTTAGTTTTACAGCCTAAAATATTCTTAGTTATATTTTCAGTTAAAGATCAATTCTGTAAGGCAACTTTAAAGCCATTTTTTAAACATCTGTCACTCCAAAGAAACTCTGATTTTGAAGTATAGAATCAGCGTAGAATGAAAGTGTGGGGGACTTGGATGAAAGAAACAACACCTGTAGATTAAATTAGGTGTGTGCTTATATTAACTATTCACAATANAAAGTTCTCCTTTGGCAAATGCACTCTGGAAAAAACTAAGGCTGATGAAAAATGCCGTCAAAGAGCTTTGGTCAATGGGCAGGCGTTTGGATTTTTTTAATTGCTTTTTAAGTAACTGCTGTAGCTTCAGGATAAACATTTGCCCCTAAGTGGAGATATAAAAAATGGGACAACCTTTTGCATCAGTTTCCCCAATGGGCTATTCATGTTGCACAGAGCCACTGGCCTTCTTTATATCACCTTCCCCACATAAAGCTACAATCTTCCCGAGACCAGGGTTACCTGCAACACCCCTGGCTTTCAGTGGTTTGTCCCCATACAATGTTAGAAGACCAGATCCTGTACAGGTATCATCCGGCAACCCGCTCCCCAGCTCCCGCAGTCAGCAGCCACAGCTGGCTCGGCTCACTGCGGGACACCACGGAGGCTCTCAAAGTGGCTGTGCTCCATCCGTGCTGACTGGAAGCCAAAAAATGGTCAGGTTTGACAATGAAAAAGTCCTGCTGGACATCCTGACTTTCCGTCTGCATCACATGAGCTTGCAAACCCTACAGCTCGGTAGCTTGCCTGCCTCATTCCCTCCTACCCCATGAATCGCAGGTAGGTGGTAAGCCCAAAACCTAAATGGGCTTTGCACATCTGCTTTACGATACCTATTATAAAAGTTTTAAAAAACCCCTAAGCAACAGTATGTATGTTTCACGAATTATTTTAAAAATGTCCCCTTCCTTAGAAGAGCTGTCGATGTGACAGGCACTTGTGTTACCACTGGGTTGTCGTATCCTTTGGAAATGGAGTTCACAAATTCTTTACGTTTGGTTATCCCCATCACAACCTTGAAGAGGCAGCAGTACACCAGTAAGTATCAAACGTTACCTAGTAAGCCCCCGTTTCAAGAGCGTTTCAGTCACCAACACAACTACCGAGTAAGGGAGATAAGCATTACCCGTATTAACAGGTGGGAATCATGGGAGGTTTATGGTCTGGAAAGCAAAGACTGTTGTAAAACTTGCATTACATACTTTATGACCTTAAAAAGTTTTTCCCCAGCACTTACTTCTCCAACTCCAGCTGGGTCTTGAGCTTCTTCTTTGCTCCCATGGTGAGGGATTCAAACTTATTCAGATCTTCCTCAGTAAGACTCAGAAACTTGTAAAGAAAAAATGTGTGCTTAGTTTTACAGCCTAAAATATTCTTAGTTATATTTTCAGTTAAAGATCAATTCTGTAAGGCAACTTTAAAGCCATTTTTTAAACATCTGTCACTCCAAAGAAACTCTGATTTTGAAGTATAGAATCAGCGTAGAATGAAAGTGTGGGGGACTTGGATGAAAGAAACAACACCTGTAGATTAAATTAGGTGTGTGCTTATATTAACTATTCACAATAAAGATGAAGTAATTCGTGTACATATTAAAATAGGACTTTGTGCTATAAGTGAGTTTAAGGATCTGGTTCTCTTAAAAAAATCACTCTACTTTTCCTGGTTGCATCATTTAACACAGAAATCAATGTGCATCCATCTCATCAGTTTAATTCAGAAATATACTCCAAAATTAAATTTTATAATAAAATGTAGACATAAAATATGAAACAGATAGATTTATAATACAATGTAATGAAAATTAAAGCCAAAGTATGCATAATAATACATGGGGTTTTTTAAAACACACTACATTATGCACAGTTTTGCTATTTTTTTAAAGAAAAAAACCACTATATATTTCCCCTCACAGAATGAAGAAAATCCAATCAGAAGACTCTGGCAACAGGTTATAATGAAACACATACAACACACCATAACCAGCACAAAGCCATCTCAGTTTCGACCTGGCTCAACCTAAGCCCTTAGCCCACTGGAGGGCGTTTAAGGCTCAAAAACAGGAAGAGGCCATGAGTTTTACAGATGGAGCTGGGTAAATGCTGTAGAAGTATTCTGTTTAGATAAAATCCAGCATACATCAGTATCATTCGCGAGTCTTACTATATGCAAATACAAAAGTGATTATTTTTCCACAAGAATTTCTGCAGAAAACAAAAAACCTCAGATTCACTTGCAGGTATGTGCACAGGCTAAGGTTCATGTCTGAGGTCTCTGTGAATCTAGTTTTTAAAATAAGGAAAACCAAATATTTTGGGAGAAAAATCAATCAGGAAGCAGAAATTAAAAAAATCAACAAATTTTAGTAATCCACTGCACACCAAAGGGATGAACAGGGAGCCAAAGCAGTGCTCCTAAGAGAGCGTGCAAGTTGGATCCTCAAGCATTCGGTGAAGAATTCTGAAACAAGCGGCAGCTGTCAAACAGCCCAGAGCCCGGACACAAAACAGATCAAGAATAGGAAGAAGGTTTTAATCAAAATATTATTGCTTCAAGAGAGCGCAGACCTTCACAACGTTTGCCAATAACTTCTGCAATTCTCAGCGCAGATGCATGCAGCCTCTCTCTCCACGCTAGAGAATATAAGGATAATTTAAAAGCTGGCTCCCTTTTCTTAATCTACTGCCCTACCTTCTCCATTGTGAGCTGTTTGAAGACAGGATAGTACTTGTGCAAGCGCAGTTTCCTGAGCCAGTCTAAGATCCCGTTTTGCTCCTGTGTCTGAGGGGTCTGTGGACTGGAAGACATTAACATGGGTGAAGAAGAGGTGTCCATCTGGGTGCGATAGGCCAGCGATGAGCCAGTACCTCCTGCATGGGAACAGTGGGGTAGTGCAACGGGAGCAGCGGCCGAGTGCTGAACGTGATTCTGAGAAGACTGAATGCCAGCCACTCCACATATAGGTCTGCAAAACAGTAACGTAATTTGATTTAGCGCATTGAATCTGTGTCACACAGAGTTCAGCTGCTACAGCCATATTAAAATACCACTTCCAGGATTTCTGGTAAAACCTGCCGTTTAATCCAAGTTACAGATCTGCACCTACGCTGTTCAACAGCACAATAAAAACACTGCGGTTTACGGCAAATAGCAAGCCTCCTCTTCAGCTTAAGCAGAGGTTTCCTTCTATAATCACAGATAATACATGTTCTACTACCTCTCTGCGATTAAAAAAAGGTTTAGAGAGAATGGCCATGGTTCAGCTTTGCATTATTAAAAGGAAGCCCAAATATAATCCTGTGGATTTTTTTTTTCTTTACATGTGGAAGCGGCAAAATAACCCACAATACCGGCTCCTTGGAGGGTTCTGGTTTTTGTTGGAGAAAATGAAAATTGCCTCTTAAGAGAATGAGTTCTAAGTTTGTTAAATCCTAACAAAAGGCAAGAGAATTTCTTTCCTTCTCTTCCCAAGGCTGACTTGTGCCTCCCTTGGAAGAGGTTTCCTTCCTCCCTTTGAAAGGAAAACTCCTGCTGTACAACAAAACATTCAAACATGCCGTAGAAAGACAAAACCCCTCCAGAGATGCTCTATTCTCCCTTTGCCCACAAAGACTTATACTAGGGATGACAAGATCTGTGCCCACAATTCCGATGATCGTTGTTCCTTTTAAGCAAGGGATCACAAAGAAATCACCCACCACCACAGCTCAACATTGAAGTGTTGATGCCAATTAGTAGTTACAGTTTTAACGTTTTGAGAAACGCTGCTCAGAACAAGCGTTCGTAGGTTTACTGCCCACGGCAATCGTCTGATCTCACCTCTCATGTAACGCTGGTCAAAAGGTTTCCCTAAATTCTTCCCTGAGCATACACGTTTCTTTAGGACAAGAGAGCCGCGGCTGATTTCACAACTGCCAACGACGAGCGATTCTGTCGCAGTGCTTGCAAGTTTGGTCCAACAGTCATTACATTTCATATGCTGTATTTTTGAAGCTGAAGTGGAATCCTATCTTCCATTTCCAGTCATTATATCATGCTATATTGTGACTTGCAAACTCTCTGTTACCTAAGTTTCGTTGTCTTTGCGATCAACTCGCTGCAAAACTTTTCTTCAAGCTTTTACCCACACTGAGCTCTTGCAGTTATTATTATAAGATGTGTTTTTGTAAGGCATTTAAAGAACGCACATGACCACACGAGGAACGCTAGCACCTTACACCGATGTTCTCACCATTTGTCTGTTTTGGACAGACCACACACTAAGGCTAGAATTTCTTGAAATCTTCTACAGATGAAGATGAAAGTGTAGACGCCAGTAAATCCCCAAGGGGAGACCGATAATTACCTGTGTAATGGGTTTTTACAACTAACCAGAACAAATGTAAACAAAATAAATATTTCACCTTCCAGATGTTCCCAGCGTAGTTCCTACTTTATAAAGGGAGGGGTTGCCAGGATCTAAAAACAGGGAACAGAAGTTAAAAATAGCATCGATTTATGAAATGTACGTCAGCGCAAAAAAATAATTTGTCAACTTTATTTAAACTTACTCGAACTCTGAAGTTGCTGTGAAGGAGATGAAGTGCTGAAGAACTTTCTAACGTGGTCATTTTTCACCACATGGGAAGGTAATGGTGCCAAATACCTGCATGTTCATCAAAAGCAAACACACCCCACCCCCCCCATTCTGTTAGACTGGATTTGCAGCTGCCCATGCAATCACAATTGCAGACTGTACATGAAATTTTGGAATGGAATTTGAAATTTTGAAACTAAAACACAAAAGGCCTTTCAATTAGTAACACCACGCAAATCTGGTCAAAAGCAGACTCGAAACGCATGGATATTCTTATCCTTACTACTACTTAAACACACATTACCATTGTGTTACTTTCGCTCCATTCAGTGTTTCAGTAAAGACGCTTAATTTAGGAACACTGAACACTTGAAAGGCAGAACATGTTCAAATATAAACTTGAAAATTTCCTTTCAAATTCACGAACCTGAAGACCATCAAATATAGATATATCTGTTATTTAATTTTCTCCTCTTTGAGATAAACAGCAGATGCAGAGTCTGGCACTGTAGGGAAAAAGGCTGTAAAACTTATGTCACATTTTCCCTGGGATTGTTGTGCCTCTTTTGGGGGAAAAAATAGCAATCTCCTAAAACTTTGCAATGTATACAGTGTGTTCTATCAACACGACTAAACTTCTCGTTGTCACGCAAACTTGACTGCCTTTTGCCAAATCTATAGATGTGAAAACGTATAGAAAATCATTTAAGAAAGAGAGCATTTTGACCATATCTTTGTCATTTTTAAAAGGTCTCTGAGTGAAAAATAATTCGACGACGGACATATACGAATGTGCTTTCCACTTTGAAAAATCACAGTTCATTTCTGAATTTTTCAAACACGCAGCACTTAACAAAGCAGCTTATTTCTCTGCTCCGAAGATACCACCGTCGCTGTATAAACGCAGATCGCTGCTCTATTAACCTAGATTTGTAGAGACTGTTGCTAGCCAAACAGCAGCAGCAGCAGCAGCAACGTGCATTTGCTCTTACCCTCCCTAATTATCGTCAATAGGCTGTGATCCTCAAAGCACAGAAGGAACTGTTTGAAACGTTAACGCTGTTTGCTGTGAAAAATAATCTAGGCACGCACCTGCTGGCTGTCACTATGGAAAAACAATATCCACTGTGGCTCTGCCAATGGTGGACAAAAGTCTGTCTTGACACAGGGAAAACAGGTGTTTAGCAGAAGCTCTAACGAAAGTTAATTAGTATTTTACAATATCATTTAATATTTTGCATAGGTAAAGACAGTAGTAGCCGAAAATACTTTTAGGCTGTCAAATTTTCCTAGCAAAACTATTCCGGTATTTAGAAAGGGAGAACTGATGTGACCGGCCACACATGATGATTTTTAAAATGATTTTCTAGATTAGATAACAGCCAGGTGATTTGTGATGAAGTGAGGCGGTACTATCAAAGGCTTCAAAAATTCCTCAGCTGTCAATGGCTTCCCAAAAGTTAATGGCTATAATAAATACATACGTACCTGCCTGCTAAAATTAAAGTAAAATAAACATCATGACAACCTAAAACAACTGAGACAATAAAGAACTCTGTGAGAGAGTAGAGGGGGGAAAAAACCCCCCACAACCCATCTCTCAGTACAGAAGGATGACTATTTGGGCAACCATTTTATTTTTTCCTGAGTGTTGAGGGTTTTTTTTTTTAAGCCATTTTGGCTATTTTTTGAGCCCAAACCAAGTTTCTGCAAAGCCAACGATCCTCTGTTTGTTTTCAACAAGGAATGAGGGAATGTCAATTCTCCAGGAAGCTTAATACAAACTATTATTACTACATGTATTTCTGAAGAAAGAATTCCTGAAAAATTCTCATGCAGTGGAATTAGTAGAACATCAAGAAATAATGCTTAGGATCAGACTCTAATTTCTTGAAAGTAATTCAGAATATGAACACAGTATTTCTATTTCCTGTTTCTTTCTTCCACTCGTATGAAAAAAGTATCAAGAAAGTCGTATGGAAAAGTATCAAGATTAAAAAAACCCACAACAACAAAAACCTCAGCATACCTAAGGTCCGATTCCAGGTCCATGTGGTTCCGTTCCAGGTAAAATGAATCTGGACCAGCTAGGCAAGGAATGAATTTCTCCAAGTTTTCGTCTGGATACAGCTGAGATAGCTAAAGGTAGATAGAGGATACTATAAATAATAGGCGGACAAAAAAGACTCGTTACTCACATGAGATTCATTTCAGCATTTTATGTCAAACATTTTCTGAAATTCAATCTATCTGTATTATCTTAGTACAATTTGAAAAATGTCATGGAACAAAATTACATATAGGGATAAACACCTCTCCGTTTTCAAAACCTATTTCACATTGCCTTTACCTTTGAAATGAACTCAGTCACTTCAGCAGAAGATTTGGTTACCAACGTCACTGAAGAATCAGACCACAGGACCTTCGGAAGTAAGAAGTATTCAGTTTAGTAACTAATAGTCAGGGATTGAAGTTTGGTTCCAAAAGATCAATAATAGGTATCAAACGTGCCCCACAGACTGCAAGAAAGTTTGTAACATGTGACATCAATAAGGAAAAACTTTTTTTGTGCACAAGTAACTGTTACTCAGACCTCCCTCGCTGCCCAGTTCTCGCTGTTACTGTACTTCAAAACTATTCTGAACACTTCAAAAAGCACTCCAGAGTTTACACAGCCACTGCACGCTGCAGACATCCAGTATTAAGGAACAGACTACTAAGTAATGGAAATTCTTTTTTCTTATTATTGTTAAAGAAAACAGCTGGTTTGTAGACTCTGATGTACAATATGAACAAGTCGCCACAGCACAACAGTGCCTATTTATAATTAATCAACTCCGTACGCCACGCAGAGTTGAAGACGGCAGCAAATCGCCCCACTGCAAAAAAAGGCAAAACCTTACAAGTGAAACCTGCAGTTACTGCTCCAGCTATGCTCTTTCGGCACCATCTTGTACATGCCCTAGAAAAAGGAAATAGCTCAGTATCTCTTCCCATACGCTTTCTGCATTAAGTCATTACATTCTTAGCTAGAGGCATTTATTGGTTGGTAGATGATTAGTTTAACTGAGCCAAAAGTCAGGATTCATTGGCACGAAGATCATCAGCGTGAGACTGCCCAACGATGAGTCCCCTCAGACTTCAGATATCTATTCAGGGCATTTGGAAGGCATAGGGATCTTCAGCGGTTCTGTAGGGGAAGAAGCTCGTTTTACGTGTTTAAGAATCAGGAGGCCATCTTCTCACATGACACTAGTTTCAATGACAACCGAAAAGACACACAAAGTTTTTCCAGCCATCAGAATGCTGCCAAAAAGCCTGGCGAGAGGCGAGTATTTCAAAATATATTACATAATGGAGGAATTTCCTCTCTGCAGAGCTGTTACACAAAAAGTAAAGGGGGGGAAAAAAAATGAAGAAAGAAAACTCAAGCAGTTTCTGGTTTTACAAAGCCTGGGGGGTTTTTTGTTTGGCTTTTCTAAAGTTAATGAATACTCTTTTTTTCGATTCATGAGAAATTTCAGAAAATATAGGAGAAATTTCTCTTTCTTTCTAGCTTTGTAATAACCTGACATTTGTTACGATTTAACGTTTTGCTAGCTTAATTTTCAATACTCATAAAGCAATAACGTGAACCGTAAACGCAGGAAACAATAGCATTGCGAAGCCATGCTGAAAACACTGAACTGCTCTATTTATTGACCGTCTATTCCCAAGCTACTAAACAAAACATTTAATAGTTGGGTTTCTAACCCAGCAAACAGCAACTTATTAGCTCAGCTAAACTATACGCTGTTCTTTCAGTTACAAGCTGTCAAGTGAAATAATGGTGAAAGTAATTTCTGGTATTTATAGAAAAATTTATAACAGGAAAAGGTGTTTCACAAGATACTGATACGTAACTGGAGTCCAGACAACTGCATACTTCATAAAGATCCTTAAAACCCCTTGAAAAAATCCTTTCTAACATCGATGACATTTGCAACAATCATGGGATTCAGAAAATTCAGAGCATTATCCATGAATGAAGTCATGAAGAGGTTAACGCTGTCAACGTCCCAAGAAGATGCTGAACTGATGCTCCATCTTGGGTGGCAGTTTTAAAGAAAAACTTTGGTGGTTTTTGGTAAAAGTTGTAGATAATAGAAATTCTACTGTCCGTTTTCTTTCGGGTTCTCCTTTTCTCACCAACTGTTTGGCTCCATTGCCTCATTAAGCAAACCAAAGACATTTTCTGGGCTTTGCATTCTGAATTTTGGAATACGTCGTTCCAACTAGATGGGAGAAAAACAGTTTGCCATTCTTTCATGCCAGCACCCAGAATCCAGTCTCCGCTATTAACACGAGGTTTTACACCATGAAGTCATGCCTCCACAGAAATTGTGAGCAATGACCGAACCTCCAAAAGCTGTGTAAAAATGTGAGGGAAGTCACTTCTCCTAGCAGCTTGTGGCTAACCACTCTCATTCCAAAGAAACTAGTCTCACTTCCAGTTTGAGTTAGTCTGGCTTCAATTTTCAGACAACAGTTGCTGTTGTGCCTTTTTCTGCTAGATGAACGCCCCCTTTACCATAAAATATTTTATTCCCTTTGAAAATGCTTTTATATGATACTACTCAAAGTCATCTTTCAGTCAAGTTCTTTAACTCTCTTGCTAGATAGCGTCTTCCTCAAGCCTTGAATAATTCCCATAGCTATCTTCTGGATCCTTCAATACCCCTTTTAAAACCAGTAAAGCCTGAACCACATGCCACAGTCTCACACTCCCCTGGGTGCTGAATGCAAAGACAAATGACCATCCAACTTCTTTTCCCATACGTGCAGCACTGACTTAGGAGTCTAAATTCTCTTTTTTGTCCAGATGAAGACTTACATTCTTTCTAGCCGCTTCATTCCAGCACGCACATACCCATTCTGTAAGTATGGCACGATAATTTCCCCCTAAATACACACTTTGCCACAACTTGGTCCATTAGAGTGAACGTTTTTATCTTGCCTGTGTCCCACTCTGCATCATCCACGGATGTTCGTCAACACGTGGTTGGACTAGATGATCTCTAGAGGTCCCTTCCAACCCCTACCATTCTATGATTCTATGAACAGCAATTTGTAACTACTTCCAAATCATGGATTATAGAACACATCCAGCATCTATCCCCAAGGAGCTCCACTAGACAAGTTTCTGGGATCTACAAATAAGGTTTCAAAATTTAACTCCTCCTTAAGTATTATCCTCCCTTCTCTCAAAGTAAAAAAAACCAATCACAAAAACTTACCTCAAAGGAATACTCAACATTTCTTTCATTCTTCTTGTGCGCCAGTCCCTTTAACTCCACTTTTTCAACACTCACTACGAAAAAGCAAAGAGATAAGAAGAATGAGGAGGATATTCTTAAACGCATGCAAGGGTGATGACTCTTTGGTAGTGCCGAGACTTGCTTTGAGAGCATCCGATGACTTGCTGCGGTGCTTCAGGTGCACAGCTCGCGCTTGCCTCACTCGGCACACTGGAAGGTTGATGCCACTGCTCCATGACGCTTTCAATTCTAGCCTTAGCCAGGCTTCGTTTCAACCAGTACCCAAACAATACACTAAACATAAAGTTATTTCCTTGTGGCCTTATCATACCATGCACTGGGGTAACAACAGAATGCTACACAAACATGCACAGATTTATCTTAATCGAATCGAGCAGCAGATACTGTCCCTCCGAGAGAAAACTGGCGCACAGAGGAACGAAGACGGGCAAAAGTCTCTGCGTTTTCAGGGGCTGGTTTTGCAAGGAGTTTAGTGTGGTTTTATTGCTGTGTTGACATCACCGCGACTCCTTGACTGCAGTTGCGTGGAAAATTTCAGCCTCAATTACTGCAGTTTGAGTAAGCTGTAAGTAAAAACAGGATCTCACTGTGGAAAGGGTTGAGTAACCTCTACCTGTGATACGCAGCCTTTAAAGACACGATCGTATGCATGAGGTGTTTGATACGCTAAACTCTTGGGAGACTCTCATTTCCCAATGCACACAGATCAGAAATCCCACCATGCTGAACTTTATGAAGATTATTTTACCGACGTTCTGTTTCTCTTGCAAATTTCTCCTGCCTTTTGACTGCGCGCACAGGGATACGCACACAGAATTTTTCTTACAAAAAGCCAATTTACATTGGCTTAAAAATTCAACAGCAATTATACTAAAACAAAGTCACTGGAACGTCACCTCCAAGAAACAGGTGCTTGAAGGGACGCATGCTGTGCAGATTGTATTTTCACTCAGCGGTTCCAACAAGCGAAATCCGCAGCCCTACCATTTCGTTTCTGGGGAATCACCATTTACAAGAGATGTTTACCTGTTTTCCAGACTATTTATACTCTATGTTACCTGGAAGACTCAAACCTATGTTTATCACACATGGCTTCCTCTTAACCTAACGGCATGACAAAACAGTTGCAAAAGGCACAGCAACGACGTTACAACAGGCAACCTGTTTCATCAGCCTCACGTCTCCCTATGCCCCGCAGGGAGACCTCGGCCAAAGCCACCCTATTGCCTGTGTGGAGTGTGATTTTCCTCCGCCTTGAAACAATCGTGACTTCAAGTCTTTATCGTGGCCATTTAAAATTTTTTTGTGTGTCCTGTTCATTTAAAAATGTTACGACCTAGCTCTTGGCTGTTGTAAAGACCTCCTTGTTGAGTCTTACTCATTTGCAGTCCAAATTTTTAGAACTGGCAGGTTTTACATAGATCTACAGATGTTCGTGCCTGTCATTAAAATACAGAATTAAACATTCCTTTTGTGATCATCTCAACCGTTCCTTCTCCATCTAATTCCCAATCACACTAACATAAATCTCTGAGCTTATGGATAATGTCAATTCATTACTTACTACTTTCTCCTGCATATTATGCTTTTCATGGAGACTTGCTCCTCTTAAAAGTTTTCACTGGATTCCTCTCATGCTTCTGAAATGATTTTACAGTACTACCATGCTGTTACACCGCATGCTGAGCACGACAGGAACACATCTTCTGCATGCCAGATATCGATGAGCTATCCGGGCAGTACGTAGTGGCACGAAGATTTAAACATGCACATGGTTCAGAGGTTTTCTTGCCATTTTAAAAAAAAATCTACCTCGGGACACTTATTTAAGAGAATTCACAGCACCCTTAATTGTGATCACAGTTAAAATTTAGCGAATGTTGATTGGAATTATATGGACTTCAGAATTATAATTAGAAAGAACTTGTAAAGTGGATATTGAGAGGGGGTGTCACCATACTGTTGGTGAAACAGCTGAAGGGCGAGCAAATAACTTGTAGAAGCCTGGTGCCAACTGCTGCAACATCTGTTTTTGGAGTAGGATGAAGAAAGCCAGAAAGACATAGCAAGTGTTACTTAACCTTTGTTGTTCACTTCACTGAAACTGTTCGTATCACTGGCATTCCTACAGGATTTAAATACCATCTCTTCTATTCTATCTTTTCTATTCATTATTCCTCTACAGTAATTGAAGCAAAATAGGATTACCTATTGACAAAAAAATAAAGCTATTTCTGTTTTACCATGTGGTAAATCACCTCGTGGATCTCGTTGTGCTGACAGTTACATGACCTTCGCGTGCTAAAGTTCTGGTCTGAACTTGTCCAGTTAATACGATCCACTGCAGTGAATTTACCCTCTGGAAAATGATTGCAATTAACAAAGCGAACCATCAGGTACATATTTCTGCGTGACCCTAAACTGAATCCTGGAAGATTAGGTCTTTTTTAGAGCACGAAATACAGTTCACTGCGCAGCAGCGATACGCTTCTAGGGACAACTGACTGGGTAATTTCTAACATTATACAAAGCACTCCAGTAATTTTATCGCAACACTGTGAAAAAAGCCACCCGTCTAAAAAATCCTAGAGTTCTTATTTGTCAAGTTGTGTGTTTTTGTTATGCAGCCTCTCATCTCAGATACTCTTCGTATTATTTAACTTGCGGTTGATTTTACTGAAGTAGCCTTCCTAAACCTACATGACACTTTATTCGGAGCAATCAATCATACAAAATTCAGGAAGAAAAAGGTGTCATCTGCCAAGTGGGAGTGAGTGGATATTAAATTCACTGTCTAACAAATTATAAAGTTAAAAAAAGATTTTCTCTTTATTGTATTTACTCTCAAACGCATGGGAAATCGCTCAAAGAGCTGGCTGTACCAAATATCACTAGAAATGGTTCCACGACCAGAAAAACCTTTGTACGGAATTAAGGACACATGATACTGTTATCTTTTCAGGATGCTGAATTCAGCAAAACTCAAGCTTCTCAACCCAGGGGATTTAAAAAAAAAAAGGTCAATGTTTCTAATAGCCAGAGCAAGTATATTTGTACTACCTTAAATCTGAGCTTGAGGTCTGGAATTAATCAATGGGATCTCATCCACAAATAGTCTGGTATCCTCCACATTAGGCTTTCCTGTTGTGCATGGGACAGGAACGGACCAGAGCAGCTTGGCAGGGTAACCCGGCAGGATACGGGATCCCAGACAGACCTTTGTGCCTGCTCCTCTCTCCCAGTGCTTCCCGGTGAAACGATCCAAGAAAAGCGTGTGTGTGCGTACACGTACACGCCTCCCCCGCTGCTAGGCTTTCTAAGGTGCATTAGCAGAGGGGCACAGAAGACTTTTTGTCATGGAGATTCATCCATAATTATCTGGGGAACAGTGGGATGAGATCACAAATGACATAGGAAAGGGGCAGAGGAATACAAAGGAGGGTTGCAGAACTCCAGTGCCGTAGAATAGGCTCCCATGGAGGCCGTGGCACCATTCAGAAAAGGGCTAAGTACTGGGACACAGCCACACAACCCTGAGCGTGCATTTGCAGTTACCAGGAATTGGCTTTTTCAATAGCTGAACCTTTGTGTTTTGCCAAACACTACCTTGAAAGCGCAGCAGACAGCACAAAAACATCTTCATTCACTCACAGTGGTTTTCTGTCAGCAAATGTCCTAAGGTTTTTCATTACTTTATTTGCTGCATTCTTCATGTAGTTTTCAACTGTACACAGAATTGTATCAAGCATGGAAGTTTGCATTTGAAATGCGACAGCACAGGGGCAGAGTCAGCTCCTCTAACGGGTGTGACTGCTAAGTCACCTTTTCTCCTTTTCACACAGTGCTTTTTTGTTTTCCCCACTGTTCCAAAATGTCCAGGTAAAAGAGATCCAGTGAGTGTGAAGACATTTTATTCAGTCCTCTTTTCCTTTTCTAGGATTTTCACCCATTTAGCTGATCTTAGTGCATTTGTTATCTGCTCCGTTGAGCGTTTCTGCAAAGGCGCAGACAACTCCTTCGCTATCTTCATGCCCAGGTATTAAACCAGCCTCTCCCTCCTCCCAAAATGTCAGCAGCTACGTAAAGTGAAAGATTCGAACGCTTTAGGATTAGCCACTCCCANGTTTTATTCAGTCCTCTTTTCCTTTTATAGGATTTTTACCCATTTAGCTGATCTTAGTGCATTTGTTATCTGCTCCGTTGAGCGTTTCTGCAAAGGCGCAGACAACTCCTTCGCTCTCTTCACGCCCAGGTATTAAACCAGCCTCTCCCTCCTCCCAAAATGTCAGCAGCTACGTAAAGTGAAAGATTCGAACGCTTTAGGATTAGCCACTCCCAGCAGGTCAAGGTCAGGGGAAAGCACACCGTGAACATGGGCAAGAGCAGAAAAGACATCATTTTTGGAAGCCACCTTAATATCCCACTGTAGGTTGTGGGTTTTATAACTCCCTTTTCTCAACTTCTAGATCAAGTGACTGTTAACCTGTAAAAGGACTAGATCAGTGTCTCAAATCCACACTGAGAATGTTTTTGTTCTTTCTGAAGAAGTAAAAAATTCAAGTTCATCACGAGTGTCGACTGAAGGCTAGCCCTTTCCATAATACCCAGTATTTCAGCACTAACACCAGCGCTTTAGAATTAAATCAAACACCCATTCCACCAATTTTACTGTGCACATCAATGTAGTTTGTACCAGTACATTTTTCCTTGGATTTAATGAACAGCTTTACATAGAGCTTTTGTTTTAATTTTTTTGGCAATTTTCTTTACCAAAAGAAAACATACATGAGAGTCTAACGCTTTTTTTGTGCAACACTAGATGAAAAATACAGATAGGACTGCAAGCCAGGACCCATCACAAGAGCTGAGCAATTGGGTTAAAGTGAAAGACGTTGAAACTACCAGGAAGAATTTATCTCACAGTCTGAGAGAGCAATGTCTACTCCACACCTAGCTAGCCCTTTTTATTGAATCACTGCATGCAGGTTCCATTTGCATGGCACGTACCACGGAAATACCGTTCTCCAGCATTCAGGTGGTAAAACTGGAGCGTGGCTGCATTGAACCTGTGCAGCTCTCGAGACATGGTGCTTGACGCAAAGAGCAGAAATGCTACAATCTGTTTTTAAGCAGGGAAAAAAAATTATAAGTAAAATTCTTCCGTTTGTATTATACAGGAGGCTGAGTACATATTCATAATTGACACTTCTGGATTTAAACATTTAATCTTTTCATTCATGAAGTTGTGCCTTCCTGAAAATAAGTGCTCAAACACAAATACAGCCATTGAATTTTTGCTGAAAAGGTCTACCTAACGAAATGAAACCAAGAAAATACCTTCCACACCCTTGTTTACACAAAAGTGGTAACTAAAAATGCAACACCGAGGCTTTCATATGCCATATGTCCTCTTGTTTTTCTAAAGGAAGTACTTCAGAAGCCACATTACTCAATTACTGTTGTCCATTAGACATGAGAAGGTCATCTCGAGTGACTGCACAAAGACTGGAAACAAAAACCCACAAAGCCTCCCCGCTCAGCCCTCAAACCCACCAGCATTTAACATTCCCATACATCCAGGCAAAAGAGGGAAAACAGGAGAAACAGTTGCTAGTTTCAAAGCATATTTATGGTAAAGCACATGAAATTACAAAGTTTGGTGGGTTTTTGGTGGTGGTGGTTTTTAGTTTGCTGGGGTTTTTAACAGATCAACTGAATTGAAGCTGAGAACCTGCTTGTAAGTAGCAGCTTAAGAGGGTTTTTTGCCTGTTTCTCAGAAAGCTCCATGCTTTCACATTCCTAATCTC
Organism: Steatornis caripensis; assembly: GCA_013398225.1. Classification (NCBI taxonomy): domain Eukaryota; kingdom Metazoa; phylum Chordata; class Aves; order Caprimulgiformes; family Steatornithidae; genus Steatornis; species Steatornis caripensis. The sequence continues at coordinate 87,655 of VZSC01012620.1, forward strand.
TTTAAAGCTTTTTATCTGTGCTATGATGGAGAATGAAAAAAAACCCACCACAAACTGAGATACCCTCTTCTTACCAGCAAATACATTAATCCTCTTGTGCCAAAAACATACAAGACCAAGTTTCCTAATCAGCTGAATTTATTTTATTTCCCTAGCCTCATCCTCCCCAAAACTTAAATTATTCATTAACTGGAATACTGGAGGCCTGAGGAAAACTTGCAGAATCAAATATTAGTTTTGCAAAGCACTTACAGAAATGGTTGGCCAGAGCCTGTACAATTAACAGCAAGCTGAAATGAGTGAGAATCCAGAGCTAAATAACTCGGGCGTTGATCAGCATCTTTTGGGTTGCCGAGAGCTTGATGTTAATGCTAAGTCCCAGGACCTCAAATCAGGTCAATCTCATGTTTATTTGCTACAACTCCTTTCAACAAGTCAGACAACTACAATATTAGCTTGTAATAGTTTTTGTCATTANTCCAGAGCTAAATAACTTGGGCGTTGATCAGCATCTTTTGGGTTGCCGAGAGCTTGATGTTAATGCTAAGTCCCAGGACCTCAAATCAGGTCAATCTCATGTTTATTTGCTACAACTCCTTTCAACAAGTCAGACAACTACAATATTAGCTTGTAATAGTTTTTGTCATTAAAGCCAAAAAAGAGCTGGCATTGTTGATCTGTCCCGGAGACTTCTTCCGTGGAAGATTTTCACTGGAAGAGTCTCCCCGAGGCCTTGCTTCATAAAAAGCTCAGACGAGCTTTCAGACTTGGACCTAATAAACTCTAAATCACTAAATACTAAGAGGATGACAGTGAAACCATTCAACTTGAACTCTGCTCTAAGTCAACAACCGGCAAAAGCACACACCTTGGACTGACACATTAACTCACGCACAAACCACTCCTTTTAAGAGATACCCAGCCTGCACCAAAATATTTATGGGCAGAGTCCAAATAATGGAGTAACAAGAGATGCTCGCTGGTATGTAACATTTGTACTGACAGAGATTGCGCTTCTGGGGAAGGAAACAACATGAAAAGGCAGGACATATTCTTAAAATCTAAGTGTATCAAGCAATTAAAAAGTGTATTTTAAGTAAATTTAAGTTCAGCGAGAAGCGTGTGTCTCTCGGCTATGACCTCGTCTGTCTGTAGCCATACCAGAGGGGGAAAAAGGCTTCCACCAGAGAGCATCAAGAACTGTGTTTAGCCTATTTCCTTAAAAGTGAGGGAAAACGGGTAAGGAAATAAGTGCTTCTTTTTGAAAATGATCTTATTTTACTGCTTCTAGAAAAAAGTCAAATATGGGAAAGGATGAAGGAATTCTCTCTCCAGTTCAGTACAGTGATTTGTCGTGTAAGAATGACCTTTCGTTATTATATTAGTAGGGAAGAGAAATGACATCTCATTCTCAGAACTCTCCAGATACAGCAGGGTAATTTATTAAGATATTAACCTGTTTTCACAGAATACAGTCATTAGGAATCAAGAAAATATCGTGTGAAGAAGTGTAATAGGGACACCTCAGTGATCCCAAGACCTTTATGCAAATATAAAGTTCTTGCTTGCTAGAAATATTTAAATTGAACCGTAAGTTATCCAGCATTTACCCTTCCAAAAGAGGGCAGAAAAATCGTGGTTGGGGTAAAAGCACCGCAAGATCTTTGCTTATTCTTCCCATGTCAGGTATCTTCAAAGTACTCCATGAAGCCTGACCCATTCAGAAAATCAAAGACTGTGTTCCTGGGAGAAAACTATGACATTTACAGCATCTTTGAAATTTAGTAATGACCACAGCAATAGAAAAAAAAAAATCACTGAAACGCTCCTTGAAAAGAAGTCACACGTTCACTTGAGACTCCAAACAGAGCGGTCCTTTACTGTTTACCAAACTCTTTACACCAAGTATCCTGCAGGAATTAATTCTGCCTGGCTAACACAAATTCAGGGGACTGGACTAATTACCATTGCAGCTTTCATTTAGAAAAACAAAGGAGGGAAAATGCAGCAGAGGACAAAAAGGGGCCTCACTTTCTCCCCCATTCCTGTGACTGAAGCTGGTGGAACAGCGACCGTCATGGTACACGACCCAAGAACTATTGGCTAGCAGTTCTTGAGTGTGTCATGCCACTTGCCGCTCTCCGCACTTCCACTTTTTGGCCTTTACTTCTCTTAAGATTAACAGTTTGTGGTTCCTTAAAAGTCAATGCTAAGTCAGTCTTCTCCTCTTCATAAGACAGATGGTTTTGTGAAGAAAAGGGGAGAAAACAGACCCAAGTTTAAGGTTTTTTGGACTTGCTAGGACACAGTTCAGCCTCGTAACAGGGTCCACCATCCGTTTTCTGCTCGTATCACTTAAGACTAAAAGTAGAAGAGCAGACATCAGCTTTTCCATGGTGTCTGCTTAAAAAGGAAGCTACGGCTAGGAAAAAACTTGTAACCAAATAGAACAGTTTTACCAGTTAGCAAGGAAGTCTTCTGGCTGGCTGTTGCCTCTACAAAAACACACAGGAAGACACTGGAAATTAAAACTTGATGGACATAATGAAAATGCCTGTTAGCAGCGACGGTAGTGGAAGAAACGCTCTTAGATGGGTCATTTTTCTTTGTAAGAAATAAGGGTTCTTCCAACTTAGAGAATATTTAAGATCCCAACCAACACATACTTACAACATGAGTTTAAGTGGCAAGTTAATCCTACTTTAATTTAAAAGCAAGGCTGAAGACTATGAACTGCAATATTCCGCAGGAAATAATTACACAGCTTTTTTAAAAATCAAGGACATTAGCTTACTTTTGGCAGCATATCAGAAGCAATAATACGCTGGGATCATATCTCTCGCCCCCGATCAAACTAGTAGTTTTCATGTTCCTGCTATTTCCTCAGTTCGGCTTATTTAACTTGCCAACTCAGTGACCTTCTTATGTTTCTCCAAAAAAAGGCAGATATTAAAAAAATCTCTGTATATCTTAGCTTTTAAGATTTTAATTGAATTCATACATTGTTTTGAGTAATACTGAATGATACTGTCAGCACTTTAGCTGACCACAAAAGCCACTCAACGTAAAGAACGGTTTCGCAACTTCACTGGATTCAAAAGTTTAAATAAAACAAAAGGCTGTCTGGACTGAAGGCTGGAGAAGACTCCCATCTGGACAGGAAAATGTAAAACCCAGAAGAATCAGCCAGCTGCTTTCAGAATCATGATACAGCTTCAAACACTAATTTGAAGGGTTTTCTTACCAAATTATTTCAGGCCAAGAGTACAAACTTCTGCTGAACCGCCTGCCATTGCCACTGAAGAGACAACTGCCTTACAAGTTGCCTTTTTTCATTTCTAATGCCAGGAAAAAAGGCTTTTACAGAATAAATTATCCAGAAAGGGCTGCTGGATTGGAAATATTTGTGTAACAGCTCCACTGCCTTACTAAATCTGAGCACCAACACATGTCAGTAAACAGGTGCTGTGCCTTGAAACATATACTTACCAAGGATATACTGTGGAATACACACACACACACATATATACATATACACATATATATACATACACACACACATATATATATATATATAAAAAACACAATGCTCTGGGCAGAAAGAGAGCTGTGACACAGAGCCAAGAAAAGGTTGTAAGAGTTTGACATTAGTTATGGACAACTGAGCAACAGGTAAAACATTAATTCAGTTTCGAACAAGTAGATCTAATCAAGTGAAGGTGTTATCACTTTATATTGTCAGGCAGAAGATATCCAAGAAGGAATCCTTAATCATGTTTATTAGTGCCATGGAAACACTTTGGCATTTTCAAGCACGATTTTAGGTAAGCACTTGCAACACTGAAGGCTTAAAAGTATCCTACAACAAATTTGGAGACACTGGTCACAGCATTTGAGATTAAGCATGTGCTCAGAGTCTGTTGCTTGGGGGCTGAGGGACTGCTTGCTCTCTGAAGGACTTCAGAATTTAATTTGTAAAATATATTTCCTACCTAATTCCCCAAGCTGGCTAATTCTACATGTAACTGCATCTAATTAACTACTTTCATACAACTGAGAAAAGCATGCGTAAGTTATGAATGCAGCTGTGTACTTAATTTGCTTGGAAATCCAGCCCAATGACTCATCGACCTTCTCCGATTTAACTCCAGGAGACCTCTCAGAGGAAAGTGCAGCTCATTTTGAAAAGTAGTCCTGCAAAAGTGACCATAAGCCCAAACGCTCAGTTTGAAGGCAGCTTCAGTAACCACTAGCATACATTCTTGTATAGGCAATTAAAACAAGCAGGCTGCCCATATCGATTACACAGCCCATGCTAGTAAAAATATCTCTGCCATCAAGAGAGATGTTCAGCTTTGTATATGAATACTTTTACTTACTGGGTAAGTAACATGTAAGTGTATATTGAGTCTAGTTCTGTCTGATCAAGTGAGTATTTTATTTACTGTTCTTAAGTCAGTTGTAAACAAAATCTTGGGTCTGTGTGTTATTTTTAAGAGAAGGTGAGCTCATCCTAGAGAAGTCTTCTGCTTCCCTAGAAAGGATTTTCTGTGGCGGATAATTCACCGAACCCCCACAAACCCAAGGTGAGCCACATGATGAGTTCTACTCCGAATGCTGTATTCACCTACAATACTAAAAATGCAGAGTCAGTTTTCCATGGAGAACACCCTTGGTGGTGTAGGTCCTTTTCCTAATCACAGTTTTTGTGCTAAAACACAATTTGTACGAAACCCACTGAAAACCCAGGCTTCACTAAATCCCAGACATCACCAGAAGAAACAACGCAGCTGACACCTTTGAAGTTCATGTGTCTGCATGGAACAGACACTTCCCCTGAGCTTGGAATGAGAATACAAACCTTGCCGATGCACCGAAAGGAAGCCAGATGGGGGAAACACGACACATTCAGGTAGTCACCACAGCTGGGAACCTGAGCTGGTATTTGCTTTGAAGTTTTGAGCAACATCCTAAATACAGACAGACAAATCAAGCGTCACACCAAGACACCAGACCCTCCCAGTGAAATAATGCAAGGTGCCAGCTTTGAGTGCAGTTTGAACGAACAACAAAGCACCTTTTCTGGAGGGGTGAGGAAAACGGGAACTGAGTTAAGGTTACCTACTAGTTCTCCTTCATCATACAAGATTTTCTTCATTTAAGTCTTCTAGGTAGTCAGTTATAATCCACTTATTAAAAAGACCCAGTCCCCACTGCATCAGAACACTTACAGTTGTAATCAAGCACAGTTGCATCTGATAAGCATTTGCCCAGCAACACTTTAAGCTTAAAAGTCACCAAGTCAAGACCCAAACATTACATGTATTACACATTAATTACACATTATATAAACATATGTTTACGTGGGTTTCTTTCTACAGCACAATCAAATACAGATTGTGAGCTGCAGCACGTAACCATATATCGGCATAGATGGACCCTGTCAGTGAGACTGTAACGCAGCAGCTGCTCAGCCAGCATGCCCTGGCTTGAAGGGCAATCTGGTGATAAAACACCAGAGCACTGAGATCAGATGGCCAGCTGCTCCAGCCTTGGCCGAAGGATTTCTTCGGCTACCTAAAGGAGTTCAGAGTTTCCAACTGTGAAGCAAAAATACAGCAGAAATGTGCATTTCAATCTCCAAGGCACATGAATACACGCAGCTAGCCTTATTTGAAAGGGAGCTACTCCAGACCAACATAGTTTAATGCTCATGTAAATAAGCACGTGCTGTTTTCAGCATTTTTGAGAACAGTATCAGCATCTTGAAACTCATGACTAAGGCTGCAATAACAAGTAAGCATGAGCAGCAAGGACAAAGTAGTTTTATAGCAGCTTCAATTTTTTTTTCCCCCTAAAGAATTATAGCATGAAAACCTTGTTAACAATGAAAAAAATATTCTGTCAGCATACTATGTAAAAACACCAGGCTAAGGGACTAATCTAGAATAGGCAAGACCTTGAGAACATACAGTCTTGCCAAGAGCCACAAATGCATTCAAGTGCTCAGTTCAGTGAGAAACAAACATCCCTCTGCACAACCGCTCCTGTGAGCTTCTCCTTTTGTTGGCAATTATGTCCTCCTCCTACATTTTCAGGTCTCTGGTCTCAGGCTTTCATATTCTTGTTCCCTTTTATACTTTTGTATAAATCATTGTTCTTTCACTCTGGATCCCAGACAAGGTTTGACCAGTAATTCAAAGAGACAGAAGAAAGTTCTAATTCAGCGTTTAAGCTTATTTTGAGATACTGTACAACTATTAGACAACTGCTTCTGTAACACATCTGTGAAGCAAATACAAAAAAGAGAAGAGAAGGCCAAAGCAGATTTTATTACTATTTGCCAAGGCAGTGAGAATGCCCAGGAACAGAAAGCAAAAAGAACAGAAACAAAACAAAACCTCATCCACTAAAAACCCCAGCATCTTGAAGCTGTGACTCTCCACACTTGCTACTGGATTCCTCAGCACACAGTACAGAATGAAGCAAAACACACTTTTGCAGTAGCAGGATATCTAGCAAATCCCTGAACCATTTACTAACAGCGACAGGAAGGAACACAAACACTGAGCTCTCCAAGTCACTAATACCTATTTCATACCTACTGTTTTTGCAGACAAAACTCACTTATTACACTTTTCCACGGGACTTTTTACATGAAAACAAAGTCTGGATGCTTTGCAAGTATGGTGGTCCAACTGTATTCTCCGCTTGAATGATGCATATTGAATAATTCATCCACAAAAGTGGAAAACAATAGAGATAATCTTCTAAGGCATTGTTGTGGTTTATGCCATTTCCTTTCAGCTGTGTATATTAATGATGTAATTTTAGCAGGGCTACCCCTTTGCGTTACTGTTAAAAATATCATCCACACCATACACTGATGAAATGCATCCACTCCAGGCAGTGAAGTAATGCAGCAAGCCCACTGCCTTTTTTCCAGGGAGATAAAAGAACAAGTCAGAAAGCAAACAAAGCATTAACCTTTTAGCTTAGCGTTTCCCTGCACCTAGGAAATAAAATCTACTTCAATCAAAACCATTGTTTTACACGATTACGACCTGTGACGTCCCGGCATAAAAGAGCAAATGAAATTAGAAATGAAATCTGACAAAGCGCCTCGACAACGCCGAAGTTCATAGAATCATAGAATGGTAGGGGTTGGAAGGGACCTCTAGAGATCATCTAGTCCAACCCCCTTGCTAAAGCAGGTTTGCTTGGAGCAGAGTGCACAGGAACGCATCCAGGCGGGTTTTGAGTATCTCCAGAGAAGGAGGCACCACAACAAGTTGACTATTGGTCTCCTCCTCTACTTGTGTGGCACGCTGTAAGAACTATACCATATGGATCAGAGCCACAATTCCTCTATTGCAGGAACACGTCTGACAGCACGAGCATCAGATGCTTCAGGGAAGTACAAGATACCCTGCTACACACAGGTTTGGGACCCTATTACCCCTTAAAGTTCTCCCAAGTTCCACTATCTGCAGTCCCCAAATGAGATTTGATTCTCAACTTACTTCTTAGCATCAACCCACGAACAACTCCAGATGCTTTCATTACCCATACAGCTGTCAAATCTCTTAATTCACGTCTCAATATCTGGCTCTGCTCTGGCATTTTTCAACAGATGCCATTTATGAAAACGACATTAAGCCTGCATTAAACAGAAGAATCCAACTTTCTTTAAACAACTCCACATAAAATTGAAGTAATACACAGAATTTCACTGCTTTGATGTTCTCAGTTTCATTTTTTCTTAATTTTGATTCTGTTTATAATGAACCCAATGTTAGTAGCACCATTTTCTTTTTTGGTTATTAGCAAAAGGAGATGTAAGTTAGTGACAGCACATATAATTTAAGAAAGAATATCTATTTAAGCAAAACAAAGGGGAGGAACTTGCTTCTGTCTACAACAAGTGTCCAAAGAGCCCTTCTGACCACCAATTAGAAAAATCACACACAAACATTTTGACATAAACCTGAGGTTTTTTTCTCAGAGATCTACACAAACATTAGGCCAGCCCTGATGCAAAGCAAGAACTACCCTAACTTGATCGATATGCAAAAAAGACCCTACAGTAAGTCACAAGCAAAACCATATCTAGAACACAAGAATCAGTAGCTCTTGCACAGTGATCCTCAAAGGACACAAGGCACAAACTCCTTCTGAGTTTGAATCTGCAGTCTAAAAAAAAAAGAATAAAATCACCCGGTGTCTTCCGACATGTGAATCAAGGCTGGCATCAGCTGGTAGTCAAAAGTGCAGGAGAACACTGTTTAAAAAACACAATTTCTTCCCCTCTATCTGCAGACGCCCTGTAGTTAGACTCACGAGTTACCATTTGCAAAAGGTCTCTATCAGTAGCGTATTATTACACTCATCGTTTCTTCTTTGCAGTCCATCTGTTCCCTTGCGCCAGATACTGAATGTGAGAAACCATAATCACTTCCGTGGAAATAAAGTGTTGTCATTTACTAAATAAGGTCACTTCCCGACTAGAAAGAAGAGAAGCAGAGTAAAGAAATACTTGCTGTAGTAGTAGAGGCAGCAAAGAAAATTGCTGGCAAAGTAAACAACTTTTTCGGTGACATGTTCTCATCCTTCCTCTCCACCCACCTCCTCATTTTCAAACCAGACCAGTACGTCATGTCAGTGCTCCGCACCAAGAATAACGCGTCTCCTCCCATGACTTACTGCCTTACTTGAAACCAGAATTTATTGTTTCCACTTCCTAATATCACCAATTTCTCTAGCGTTACCTCAAATTCTACAATTTCTGGTATCTCTTCCCTACTGCAGTCCCGATTCTTTTGAAACTTGCCAGGCTCCCATGTCTGCAGAGAAATGCCCCGATGTAAGAATCCCAAAGTTGACCTAAAAAGTCAAGCAAGAACCTTCTTAAGATTTACTTTAAGTTCTCACGAATCATCAGATCCGGACCCAAAAACCTTTGAGGGATGACAACATTTCTAACCTGTATATGCAACTACCTGTAAAAACTCCAGCTACCTCTTGATAAAATTATTGCCCTTTAAGCCTATTACCCTCAGGTAGTTACCTTTTGGAGAAAAGAATTAATCTAAATGTAAAGGTATATGAAAGCAAAAAATGTGCTTTGAAAAATGGGGGGGATTTAACAGTAAACTGGTAAGGGAAGGGAAAGAACAGCTAACCAGCTCTAAGAGCTTCTTAAGCATGCCATACACAAGAAAATTGCCATTTAGTCATTAGTACGCTTGTGACAGTATGTAAAAAATGGGCAAGAGCATTGTGGTTTTCTAGGAATACATGTGAATCACTCCTACTTTCTTCTTTAAAGTGATTTTTTTTTTAATCCAATTTACTTTAGAGGAACTAACTTTAGCTAGGATAAGCAAGCCATTTATTTTAAATTCTCGTATCCCTCTGTTTAACCTGGCAACGAAATGGGTAAGTTCAAAACAGACATTTCCAGATGTTAAAGGGTGTTAAGTTCTAAAGAGCGTGATGAACAGCTGAGCATTTCTGAACATTTCCCACACCTTTACACTCAATCTTCAAGCAGCAGATACAGAAAGGTCCAGTCCTAGTGAGCTATTTGCCATCAGGTTGCAGCAGGAATTGCCGCGAGACAAGAATCGGCAGTTAATGTTCAGGTTTTTTTTTTCTTTAAGTCCCGCGTGACATGGTTTCAATCCTTCAATAGGTTTTTACATTTCAATTTTCTTCTTCCCCCACCCCCTGCCTTTATGAAGGATTTTCAGTGTAAATGCAGGTTTAAGCATTAGTTCCACCACGATGTACACCAGGCGAAGTTTTCTCAACTCCTTCTATTCTAACTCTGCTACATTCTTTTTTCAGATGCTCTGCATTAAGCCATTACCTAAAGATTTGAGAAAAACTGGTTTTGCTCATTTAATGCAACTTTAATTAAAAGCTCCAGTTCCTTACATTGTTTCCATTAGTGGCAGAAGGTCATGCTATTGCTTCCATAGCTGTTGGGGTAATGGCTATTAATTTAGTCTGCATTAACAACTAATGTGCCATAGCAGGCACTTCCAGGAGTTCATAGCCGTGAAGGGGCAATGCAAGAGAGTCCTTCCAGGAATGTACATGCCTAAGTGTTGCCTCCTGTGCTTCTGAAGAGCCACGGAAAAAGGCAAATAGTATTAAATATGAGTTTATCATCTTGCATTAGACACTGACAACTACACTGTCATTATCTAAGATCAGGAATCTGCATGAGGAACACATTACAGCGAGGTAAACTCCTTGGCACAGCTGAATTTAACAGTGTACCATTTTTAGAATTTTTGTTTTTCAGAGTAGCTTGATTCTAATTCATTATAAGCACCCAACTCCCACTAAAACCAAACCGAACAGGCTTCAGAGTACTCAAAACCAAGTGGTTCATTATCAAACCTTACTTAGCAGAAAGCTGGTCATTTTCTAACATTTAATAAGAAAATTATATTGCCCAATACACGAACTCAGAACAAGTCTTTATACAACATAAAAGAAAGCAAGATGAATTAGTAAGGAGCAATATGAAGTCTTATTTCCCACAGACCTCTACCGTATGTCTCCTCTCTTCTGCAGAGACTCCAGCTCCATATCCCCTACGACAGACCTACAATACTGCTGTCCATATCCACCTTAAATTTTTCCAAGTTTTCCACGTATCCCCTAAACATACACACCTAACTAGCTACCTTCCCTCCCCAGGCTCACTTACCATTGCAAGACACCTGCCTCTCTCACACATCCATTTACTCCTGCAGGATGCCGGTTCATGCATGGATCCCTACAGTGATGTGCACAGGGCTCTCCTGAACTGCCAACTGGGCAACAATCAGCACAGATTGCCTCTAGTCCAGAAAAAAACAAGCACAAGGAGTGGCTGGGCAGACAAAACAGGGTAAGGGCTGAACTGGTCTTACCTCTCCTCTTGAAAGAAGCATGAATGAGTCTCTTCTATCCAGACACTACTGTAAATAAAAACTCCAAATACCTCTGTCAAATTTGAATTCATTTTAATCAACAGCCTTGACAGTTAACAAAGTAGGGACTGACAGAGCTGCCCTGAGTGATTCTATCACCTTTACTGAGGAAAGACAAGCAAGAAGCCCAAACAAGACTAAAGGAAAAGAACCACTCAGCAGATTCAAGATGATGCCCTTAGGTATATGCTTGATATAAGCATTATTTTAGGCGAGCATGCGAACAAGGCCTATGGTATATACACAATTAAAACTGCTTACAGGAAAGGTGCATTAGGGACTCTTCTGTCCTAGGAACTCAAACAAGAGCCACTGGCAGACATGTACAGCACAACTTTCCACTGAAGCCAACTCTCTGCAGCTCCTGGCCAAGGGGCAGACCTTTTAGCCTTCACGTAAAGTGCGCGTAATCCACAAAGGGCTGCCCTCGTGCAGGAATCTAGGCCATGAATTACAAACTTCAACAAGAAGCACCTTTAAGTATTTGCACAAAAAGGTTATGACAGTTACTGCAGGAGGCGGCAGACCAGGAGCCTACTTCTCATTTGGTTCAAAGAGTCCCTGTGCTGCTCTCCCCTCATGCAATCCCAGATCTCTCCTGACAAGCCTTGTTATGTGGAAAGAGAGGTAATACAGATGACAAAGAAATACTGACTATAACCTCCAGAGAGTACAAAAGTTAACTTATTAACAGTTAAGAACATGAATTTGCCAGAGTTTAAGTGCAGCCCCAGGAGCGTGGAACTCTACTCCCAGCTCTGACGCAGCCCATGGGTGAGCTCCTTAACCTGGCCTTGGGAGCATAAACTGGGCTTCTCTGCCTGCCTACATAAGCACAAAGTACCACTGCACAGGTTTACCTGAGATGAAATGCAATGGTTTCGAATTTTTTAAAAAACTAAACTAAAAAAACCCCCACAACCTCAAGAGTTTTGTCTTTATTGCAAAAATCAAACCTTCAACCTTAATTGAACTCCAACTTACAGACCAAGCTACGTGATATATGCAACATACAGGCTTCAAGAAGTGTCTTAATATACAATAATCTTCTAGCACAGGGGAAAATATGCAACATCAAAACATTTTTTTTCTTTGAAGTACACTAATGCTTGCATTTGATCGCTAGAATTATCTCTAAATACTTGATACTCATAAAACAACCAGTATATTAGAGACCGTAAGTCGGGAACGCCATGCCTTGTGTGTGATCTAACAGCCTAACACTGCTGAAGTTTAGAAGCAGAGTTCTATTTCAGAGATAAAATGAACAAAGATATATACAAACAGCTGAAAAATTAAACACAGTTGGTACAGGGAGATTTTTCCTGAAGGATTACCATAGCCTAAATATTTCTTTAAGACCTACCCTAACAGTAGCCGGCCCAATATTGTTGGAGATGATGTATTTACTTAAAAATAGAATAATCCAGCTACACAACTGATGCAGAACAAGGCACTACAAAGTCTGGAAGGATTTCAGAGCTTTTTTCCTCCCTCTGTATTTTCCCTCCGCCTTCAACAGGCTGAACAACTGGTGTCGAACATTTGAGGAGGAAAAGACTGCTGCTTGCCATTAACTAAGAGAGCTCCTGCAGTCTAGTTTCTTGTGCAAAAAGGATGAGTCAAGGAAGTGGGAAACAAAAAAAGGTGCAGGACCCTACAAATACATTTTGCCAAGGAAAATTAACTGGGCAGCAAAAGTAGTGGTTAAAAGGTCTGGATAGCTTACATCACGCATTTCTACTGACTATTGCAATGAAACAATTTAGATACCAAAGCCTGCCGCACATAACAATCAGCTTAACCTACCTGCAACTCCTATCCCACCTGAGGTCAACAGGATTACCGCAAACAAGGATGGATTTTACATCCTAATGTTAATCCAAAATAAAATCAATCCATTAGGGGGATGCATTTTCTCTAAAGTTTGCTCTTCCTCATGTCCACAGACTACAGCTCCTTTCATCCACCAAGTCATGTGTATTTATTCCAGCCTGGGACACTGTTGAGGCTTTGCAGGACCCTGTATGTGGACTAACAGCATACCTTCAATTAAGCAAGAAGTTTCACTGTACTCAGCAGGAGTACTAAATGGAGTACAGATTGTAGAATCAAGCCCACTGTGCCCATTTTACATCTAAAAGCTGTACTCCTCTCTCCACAGAAAGCAGTTTCTGCCTATCATTAGATGCATGTGTTGCAAGAATTGTGATTCTGCTTCACTATACAAGGATCGTATTTCAACAGTTGCTTCATTTGAAATCAGGCTGGCTCGGAGACAATTTTGAGGTTTCGTGTGGCAACAGCGGAAAGGCAAGATAAATATACAGGAAACACAAGAATGGGGGAAATTCTGTCACTTTGCAGAAAATGAGACTTGTTCAGTCGAGAGAACCTCATCTTCCAGGCTGCTTTACCAAGGAAAACAGTGGTCAGTGCCACCTGCAAAGCCTCATAGCAGTAATGGACATCTTAGAATTACGAACGCAGAACTTCCACTGCACAAAATTTAACAACGGAGGCTGTGACAAATCAAAATTTTACTCAGTATTAAGAGAAGTTACAGTACGAAGCCTGCGCAGTCTTCGTACTGTAATGTTTTGCAACCTACATTGCCATTATTATAAAGATTCTTCTGTTCTGCGCTTCAGCATCTGGTCTAATGTGCTTTATTCCACTGTGCTCTTGGAAAATATGCTGTGGTCACTGACCATGTTTAATACATTGCTAAAATATGTCACATGCACAGAGTAGTTAGTACTTGCCTACAGTGCTATCCACCTAATGGCCAAATCATTCTGCTTGGAACCTTACGGTAAGAGCAATTTAATAATCTCTCTGGTGTATGGGAAATTACTAATGCTTTTGTTAAAAAATACAAAATAAGCTGAATATTTCATTCAGCTTTGAAAACTGTAACTACTCTCTTTTGGGAATTGCCACACAAGGTCAGAACAACTCTACATCCACAGGCTTTTTATAAATTAGCTCTGTGAATGGGACTTCCCGTAGGCCAGGTAGCTCCTTCTGGACTTTGGCATAATTGAATTTCCCTTAGTTACAAGCACAGGATTGCCTGCAAAACAAAAGTTGCTAGTGAATATACTATTTTTAACCAGTGACCTGCTTTAACCACCTCGGTCACTTGCTACTGGGGAAAGGGTCTGAGGTGGCTCCTCAGAAAATATAGGGTAAAATCCTAAATTTAAGGCAACCAGCCTCGATGCCTTTATCAGAATCCCTCCAAGAAAGTTTGCTGGCTTTGCTGGCATTGTGCCGGGAAACGCAAACCTGGGACCATCACTACACAGCTGCACTGTTGCTGAAGTATGTGTGTATCAGGCAAGCATTTGCAAGCATGAAATCTCATCTTTGAAACTGGAATCGACATTTCGGCAGCTATTATCTGCATGGGTTGAATTCTTGTAGCATTGCCGAAAAAAGCCTCGGGCAACACAAGTAAGACTGTGGCGCTCAACTCACCCTGTATGCAAAAACACGCCCAACCTTCATTTGAATGTGATTGTTTTGTTCAGAACAGTGTTAAAACCATAATTAAAACCTGACTACATTCTAAAAACAGTGGAAAAAGAGACAGAAAGATCTAGCAACAACCCCCCCTCCTTGGAATTTCAGTTATATGTAACACAAGAATCTATCTGTACTTGCCTCTGCTCTCCTTGACCAGTGAGATCCGTCAATACTTTAAAACCTGTAAATAAGCCTGCCTGCAGCTTACCAGCACAACAATAGCCAGTTCCTGAGAACAGGGAAAGTCTCCACTTCCCAAAATTACGTCCAGTTAAAACAACTTCCACATCTGTGAAAACAGGTTTGAACAATCCTAAATCGCTGATCAAAAAACAGGAGTAAAGAGCACAATTTATACGGCGGGTTACAGCTATTTAAACTTCAGAAGAGGTCCACATCCTATGTCATTACCCATCTGTATTTTTTCTAAACTTGCAAAGGACAAATTTTTGAACTTTATTCTACAAGACACAAGTCCAGATAAAGCACAGATACCCGACATGCATACGTCAACAGGTACAGGATCTTCCTAGTACCACAACTTTTACTTTGCAGAAATGTCCATCTGGTTTACCCTGCTTTAGCACCGGTAACATGCAGAAGCGAGAAGGGCTTTAGCTAAGACTAAAGGCCATAGAAAATTTGGCAAATTCTGCTGAATAATCATATGATTGCCCCCAGCTGGTCACCACTCCCAACAATTTGGGCATTATGGCATGGGTCCAGTATCCCAATGCCTGACCACACACCCATGGTTAGCTGGGCCTCTAAGATAGGAGGAAAGGTTTATGGACTTCTCGCACCGACACTCATTTTATAAATTTGTTTCTCAAGGCAGCAATATTCCGTGCAGATAAGATGGTGAAATTACTCAGAAGTTACGTACTTGACAAGTCTCTACATGAAGCATGTATGAGGGCTTCCAGCTAACTGCTTAATGCAAACACAAGCGCATACAGATTTCCACCACAGTTTGTTATAGAGTATTCGGCAATATACTCCCCTCTTTTCGTCTCTCTCCCATGCAGGAACTTGAAATATCTTATGCTAAAAAGCTAGTTTCAAAGTGTGGATTAGGGAAAATACAGCCACCGATAGCTTTCAGGCCCAAGTCTACTACAAACCCAATCACTATTCAACTATATACAGCGTACATTACATTACTGACATTTCTACAAACCAGGATTAAAACCATTCACCGGATTAATACAAACTGTCTCTAATCCAACTAAGCACAAAGGATGCTGCACCTTTTGTGAGCTTTCTCATTTTTCTTCTGTTTCAGCTATGGCCTTTTTAACTGAAACACTTCCAGCTCCAGTACTTTTCCAAAAGAGGAACGACAAACTTTGGCAGCTTGCTATTTCTCACCGCAACTGAGAAGAAATCCTGACCTCTCAAGCGATCTGAAACAAGACTCACTAGAACATATCCACAGAGGAATTACACAGCTGGTCGAGCAACCTCTCCATCCCATATTCCATGACTGAATTTCATGTGCTCTAGGTTAAAAAGTTAGCAGGTCCTGCTAAATTAAGAGACGCGTCTGTTTGCTGCGAGAATTAGAAATCTGTAAGAGAGCAATGGTGGCTCCGGGCTGGCAATTAATCTTCAGTTGTACTCCAACCTTAAGAGGCAGAACTCCCTTACCAGACAGGTCGTCAGGTATCAAGGAGAACTCAACAGAATCTTTGCTGCTGGTGAAGCAGAAAGCATAACACCAGTTAGTAAGAAAACTGTGTTTGTTCCATAACTCATTTTACCCACAATCACTAAGGCAATCTATAAATTAAAAAGCTGCATTTTTTGAAAACGAAGCAAGTATTCTGTAAGAGAAAAACAGATCAGAGGAAAACCTAATTAATTTTCACAGTGTACCATGACTAATTTTGGCATATATGGTACTGGAATAGCAATCACTGAGTACAAATGAAAACAGTGTTGAACCCTGTCCTATTTTTAATCAGATGAAAGCCACAAACCTAGCCACGCTTCTGCTTAGTGTTGCATTTTCTTCCACCCTGATAGCTTTTACAGCTGGAGAAATAGCTACTTACAGCACTATTCTGCTGTAAAAAATTATTGCTACTTACAGCCACTGGCATTATAGTTGAGTATGTCACAGACAAGGAGGGCCAGTGGAGGCAAGCTAAGAACATTTCCTTGGGACATTTAACCCTTCCCAATCTGTATCAGTTCCTCTGAGTGAAGATGTGCACTGAAATTCTTCTTACCACAATTTATGTGGCATTAAACTATGTCTGCGAGGCTATGCAGCAAGCCAGTGGCAGAGAAGGAACATAACTCCGAAGACCAATTCCAAATTTTAAATAAAAATATTTATATGGTCCACCACAATATTTTTAATGACATTTGAAGGCAATATACGAGCGCTGCTGATGTGATGGTATATTTCCCCTGCATTAGTTCTGCCCTACAGAGCTATTTTTATTAATACCGCAAAGAGGTCACCAAAGCTGTTCTACACAAATAGCAGCTCACAGCAGTTCAAAGACTTTCCTCACTTAACAGTGCTTTTTGTATTCATTAAACAAAAACACTCTTAGTCATATTTTAACCTAGACATTTTAATATTTGTAATCACAGCCTGGAGTGTGGAAATGGAATGCATACTTATTAAATCAAATTTGCTAAGCCCAGTTCTTAGCCAGGTCAGCACACCACACTGCATTACAAAAATAAGACTTATTTTGTAACGACATTCAGGGTGCCCAAGTGCACTAAGAAAGGTGCAAGCTCTCTCTACCTTCCACTCCTCTTCCCTCAGCTTCTCACACATTCTTGGGAACCAAGAGAAAGGTGGAAGTGGAAGCCTAACTGCTGTTGTAAATGCCTTCTCTTCTCCCCAGTAAAGCAACACTCATCACTGTATACTTCATCCAAGAAATAACCCACTACTGTAATGATGAGAGATGGTGTGTCAAAGATATTCACTCTTTGAGAATATAATATTTCATGAGAGCCAAGCTGGTATTTCAACTCAAAAGGAACTTTATTGCTTGTTTCCCCAACAGAAGAATAAGCATCATTGTCTCTCACTGACCATTTCTCACTGATTCACACTAACACTTCCTACAAAAACTCTTCTAGGACTTCCTTTGCTCAACCCAACCCAGAAGTAAAGAAGCAAAATTCCAGTCTTGGATCACAATTAAAAGAATGCTAATTGCCATCAAGAGATATGAGTTCATTCCCTCGTTGGAAGTACGCATGAGGAAAAGGACACACCTTTGGAGTGCTTCCCTGAAGGCCTCTTGGGTAATGACTCCTCAATGGAATGTGATGATGTATGGAGTACGTTTTCCAAACTGTTACTGACACTGTTGATGGGGGTCTCGGACCTTGGAGTGACCTGGAAAGGAAAAACACAAAAATCCAGTAAAATAAACTGAGAATGAGCAAACATCACACCTTCCTCCAGAGTGAGCAGCACCACTCTGAAAGGAGACGTTTGCTTCTTTAAAATGAAGGGGTGTTACTATTGATATTCCACAAGTAACAGTTCATGGAAGTTCTTTTAGTCAGCAGCTACTCACAAATCTAGATTATCTTGGCTAATCTATAAAGCTACTTAAAGCATAATTCTTTTCTAAACAATAGTCACACAGCAGTCAATTGTGGAGATATTACAAGACCCTTAACCTCTCCACACTGCAGTTCTCAACTTTTCAACAAGAAAACGAGGGGAAAAGATGCTGCTGGAAAACATCATTTTTATCTTATGTCACCTGTCTGCACAGATGCAGACTCAAGGCATTTCAAAGTATTCCCACACAGATTACAAGGAATGAATTCCAATTCAGCAAAAAACTTATTTTCTTGCCTTTGCCATTTAAAAGCCTGCTATCAAGATCATATTTCAATGAAAAATTGCACACTAAAAATGCCCAAGTAGAAGGTAGCATCATCAAAACAGACTTTGTGGCGTAATACATACCTCCTAAACTGCATTTAGCTTAAGAAAACATGTTTTCACTGTTACTTAAAACTACAGAAACAAATGTAAGTCATTAGAAAAAGCAGAATTGAACACTGTCCACTTCAGCTGCTGTCCACAGGAGCATTCACAATTAAGTAGCAACACATAAAAACATCCATTACTCATAGTATAACATTCAACGCCTGCCTCACAAGCAAAGCAATTACTCTCTTGTTTTCTAGGTAATGAGAAGCAGAAATGGATGAACAGTTACATTAGCAGCACTGAACACAAGGGTTTAAGTATCTCAAAGAGGAAAGTGTACTTTAAAGAGGTAGTTAAGACTAACAAAAGCACTCATACTAATGCATTACTTGAATTTCAATTGCCACATTTTGAGTCAACACGAAATCCTGGTATGGAAAGCTGTAATTAGAATTTAGCCTTTCACAAATCACAGGAGAAAAAGTGCATCTCAACATAACAAAATAAGCTACGCTTTATTCATGGTAACTAACACCAGAGACTTTACAAGTCCCTGTAAGGAAAAACGCTTGCTCAGACCCAGATTACTTCTGACAGTGCCATAAATTAGGACAATTTATGCTTAAAACAATACTTTGCTCACCCTACCATTAGCTTTACATATTGGCATCACTCAGAATACACAATGCAAGTCAAAAATAGCACATCCCTGCCTCTACACAATTACCTATTGTAAGCTCCATTTTAAGACTGACGTTTATAGATTTATACGCAGTTAAAGGCAGTAGNTTTATGCTTAAAACAATACTTTGGTCACCCTACCATTAGCTTTACATATTGGCATCACTCAGAATACACAATGCAAGTCAAAAATAGCACATCCCTGCCTCTACACAATTACCTATTGTAAGCTCCATTTTAAGACTGACGTTTATAGATTTATACGCAGTTAAAGGCAGTAGCACAAGTGAAACACTTGGTATACTTGACATCCATAAAAAAGCTTACCTGTGCAAAGAAATCAATCCAGGACAGATGAGTGTCACAAGAAAGCAGGATTACAAGGCCCCTGCTTTCCTTTTCAGCACTTGGTCTACTTTTTGATCAAAAAGATAAAGTTTACTTTGTATGCTTCTTCAGCACAGCTTTCTGCCAGTAAGAAAAACTTCCTATCAAGGTCTCACATTAGGAAGACTCGTCATTAAACTTTAAGCTTGGGGGGAGAGTGGAGAATACTTTGAGTCTCCTTGCCAAAGTCAGTCTTTACTAAAGCTTGTCTCACACCGTCTCTCTCCTGGAGCTCATTAAACTCTCCCTGCAGTGGACTGCTGCCGAGAGGACGTTCCAGCGGATGGAGCAATGACACCGCCATCCTCCTGGCAATGGGAGACATCAGAACAACCAAGTAAAAGAGCAAGCTCAAACATTAGATTTGGGCAAGAGGATGTTATCCTAAACAACAAGGTTCCAAATATTCAGAACAATAAGCAAACATAAACAGTTACAGTACTTGAAACTGAGTAAGAACATAGCCACGTGGTTTCAGAAGAATCTCTAAGCAAGCAGTTTGCTACAGTATATTGCCTCCTATGTTGTATTCCCTTCCCTCCACTACCCTTACAATAAGCATCGCGTGCAGTTGAAAATTTGCATTTTGTTTATACAAACCCTCCAACTCCTCCCATAAAGATTTAATTCTCATATACTTGGTAAAGATTAATTTAGCCCATATGTCTTTACTGACTGAGCTCACACACTATCTGATTCAGTCGCACATCAAAGCAAAGCAGTTTTAAATTGGCCTAGAAAAATCACAAAGCTCTGATTAGTTCCAAATGGAGCGCTTTGTGAGTGAGCTGAATGGTGTTAGAACCAGGGAATCTGACTGCCTGAAGCTTTCATTCCAAATTTCAAATAATTTTTTCCACTGACTTAAACATACCAATACTGCAAAGGTTTGGATATGTTTAGGAGTAAAGTCATGAAGAATGTTTTGCAAATCAAAGTTTTATTTCCAACATAGTAACAGGTTTTTTTTAAATTTGAAGCCAAGCAAAACCGAGGAACAATAACCCATCAGCTACAAACTGCAGAAGTTACTGTCCTGGGAGGGCTGGGAGAAACACCGGCAGAAGCTTAAGAATAGATGCCCAGGAAGGACTTGTCCAAATTCAGCTCTAGAAAGTCAGTGCCAGGTAACTTCTGGGAGGAACGTTCAGCATATGTGAACACCACTGCAATCCCTAGTTTGGACTCAACACAAACAACTACTACTAAGTAGTCACTGGATTCTGAATAAAGACCAAGGCATTCCAGTGAGAGAAAGATTCTGAGAAGCATAAGCAGATTGCTTTGGACCTTTTAGGATCTATAACATCTCTGAAGAAAGCAAGGCGCCATTAAAGAACAAGCATCTGCCATTTAAGAACTGTTAAAGGCTTGTTTTCTAAAGCAGTAACAGTCCACAGCAAAGGTGGGTAAGCTGGCATCACAGAAACCAGAAATGTTCAGGCTGTAACAAATCGTAACAAACCACAGGAGCGCCATTTTATAAATGCAGAAAAAATCATGAACCATTCAAGGTCTCAGAGGGCATAGCATCAAACATTCGAACAGAAGACTTTGGATTTTTCAACTGAAATTATTTGAGAACATCAGCTGAAACAGTCCATGAATACTAATCAAATACAACAGCAACCCCAGAGAGTTAAAGCAATAGAAATATCCCTTGCTATACCTTATCTTACCCTTAGCACAGTGTTTAGTAGAGGGCCAGGGAGAAGGAAAGCCCTCTGTTGCGCCTAGCCATAGTTTCATTAGATTATTCATAAATTGTTTTAACATCAGAGTGGTCTGTAAGCTTATTCAATGATTCCAGAAGATGCATCACTCAAACGGGTGCAGAAGAGATTGTTAAACTATTTTTACTCATGTTGCGTTTACCCCCTCCATAGCAAAGCATCTGGCTCACAGATGAGCTTCTGATTTCCCAGGTTAAAACCTAGCTCGTCTTTTGAATTTAAAGTTACAGTCGTAGCCACAACTGAAAATAACAAAGAAAATTCATCATTACCTAACAACCAACTGAGGCTCAGCCTGAATTCTTCTGTGCTTCATTCTCCATAGTAATAAAGACAGTAGTAAAACTGGTATCAGCTACTGAAAAGCACATCGTTCCCAATAAGGGCTATACAGAAGGATCACAGAATGCCACCCCGAAGCCTCCCACCTCCAGGAGTTAACCAGGAAGAGAAACAATTGCTTTGACTCAGGGGTCGAGGACCAACATGCCAAGGTATCAGAAGTCATTGCTACAATTTTAGCCATTATCACGTTTTTCCCCTTTTCACCTGCCAGCAAGCAATCACATTTTTTCAGCGGAGCGTAATGATTTTCTCATCAGCATCACACATGTGCTAACTGACACAGATCTTCTTGAGACAGCAAAAAAGGTTCTCAAAAGCTCTCCAAGACCTTGAATCCATCAAAAAGTACACAGAAAAAAAAATTTAAAAAAACCCCAAACCCCACACAACAAAATCACCAGGAGCAGTTCCTTCAACAAGCAGTGTTTCTTTTTCCGCCACGCCTACCTGAAGCGGCTCTGCTGCTATCCAAGACAGTGGAAGTCAAGATGGAAAATGGTCAATCTGTGAAGCCAGCTTCAGCAACTCTTAGCTTAGCTCCCCAGGGACAGTGCTTAACATTTAATATAGCAAAGTCTTTCATAAAAGTAACAGGACTTATAGAAGTCAAACTTAACGTGGTAAGAATTTTACCAAAACAGCAATTCCATGTTCCTTTTAAAAGTAACTAAACAGAACACAGAAAATACATGGTTTAATAGCGAAGTATTTGCTGACTTAGTTTGAAGTGGAGCCAATGCTAAAAATCAACACAGCTTACTACCTAAAGCGTAACATGACTTCTAATTTTAGGAAACGATACAAGATCCAAGTGAATCAAATACGGATTTCTATACCTAGTTAGGTATTAAATTTAGGTGATACATTACACAGGAAAAGTGA
The DNA here is from genome assembly GCA_013398225.1 of Steatornis caripensis. NCBI lineage: Eukaryota > Metazoa > Chordata > Aves > Caprimulgiformes > Steatornithidae > Steatornis > Steatornis caripensis. The sequence goes on from VZSC01012620.1 coordinate 110,127, forward strand.
ACAAACTACAAAAGCAATGAGTCAGTCAGGTGAGATACTAGGCCCGCAGCTGAAAGCCACACAAACCCATTCTCCCATTGATCACGCAGGAAAACTTTTTCACATCATGTTCAGTTTTCAAAAGTGGCCGATGATACACTGGGAAGGTCCCATGGATAAAAGCTTCTGCCAGTGCTTGCTTTGGAAGTCTCCATTAAAAAAGGTTTTTCATACCCATGAACTGACCCCCATGTTTGAGGCTGATGCAGGTAACATGTAAAAGCTCACTCAGTCTAGGGGGGAAAAAACCCAGTCAACTCCATTCACTCCTGCCAGTTTCATATTAGTGCGTATTAACAGCAGCTCATTTTGAGGTTATTAACACCAAGGCCTTTAACACAGTGCAATCCTGTTTGCAAAAATGCTCCAGCAGAGGCTTGATGGCAAGGATACAGCCCCTGCACGCTCAGGCAGATAAGCTGCTATTTCCCAAGGCAGGCACACAACTCAGGTTCCCAAATAATTTGAAAAACAAAACAACGCATTGCTAACACTCAGGTATCCGTCTACCAACGCGTGAGACTGTTCAGTAGGCTAAGTCTGAGCCAGAAACAAGAGCAGCCAAAGCAAGGACCCTAAAGTCACAGCCTACTGACACTACAAAACCAGGAAAAGCAAACACCTTCCTGATACTAACAACAAGCCATTAGTCTGCCCAGCTGCTTGTGAAACCATAGCCTCGAGCACCAGTTCTGCATTTTTTTATATATGCAAATACCCAACTGTCCTCCCACTAGAAGAACAAAATTAAAACCAACTCCTTTTGAAGATCTGAGCCCTTCCATCAGGATGGTTAAGGAACACTCACAAACACACCCAGCTTTTCACGTGCCTAGTAAAGTCCTCAACATTTAAATGTACACATGTTTAGTTGCTTTGTCGTACCTGGACATGAATGCAACCGAAAGTGTTTGGTTTGTGCTAGAAATGTATGCGGCTCCAACAGCCAGGGTCTACCAAAGAAAGATGTAAGCACCAGGTGCAATCAAGTCAGGTGTGTCCATGTTTCCCAAGAACTACAAAAGGTCCCGCACCTATTCTCATAGGAAGTTGGTAAAAAGGTATCCACCTTTAAACACAAAGGGTGAAGAGGCAATTCACAGCGAAAGGGGATAATAGATCAGATGCTTTTGTGCTGTGAGCCTATTACTGGAATGAAATGAGGCATGCAGAACTTCAATGCTACGGGATAAGCACACCTGCTACAAGGCGCCATTACAAATTTAGTAGAGCAGATGGACCAAAAAAGCCTGGGTTGTATTTTTATAGACTCACTTCCACGAAAAATCCTTTGCTTAAAGAATTGTGAATACTTTGTTAATAGTAGGAACATAAATCTGCCATAGAGGAACTGTACTTTAACTGCACTGCGCTGCTGCGTGTTTGCCATTCAAGACAGACAGGCAGAAGCATCTGAAAACACCTGGCAGCAGCTCTAGTTTGTGCAGAGATCTGCACCCGGCCCGTAAGCCAAACAAGTGAAGCTGCGCTCTGCAAAGAAGTTTCAGAATTCTTTAATATTAGCCAATGCAATGTTTTCTGCCACCACTACACAGTCTCGGAGTTAACCATACAAGCTTGCCAGACAGGCAGGATATGTGGGATTTCCCGCCGAAAAGATACACTGACTTAAAGTTTGAACTCTAAAGGGAAAAACTCTATAAAATGCAACAGAAAACTACACAACAGAAAATACCCAATACAAATGCGGTACCTTGTTTCTTCACCTGAATGCTACGGAAAGGAAAAGGATAGCCACCAGAAGGGAAGATCACCCTACACTTCCCAAGAGAATTCAAAGCATAGCATGGTCCTATCTGCTATAAAAGCCTTTAGCCCTTAAGGACATCTGCCTTTCAAATTTACTATTAAATTGACTTTAGAGCTACCACACTTACTTGCCAGCATATGGGTGGGAAATAGCCCCCCCGGGGCCAGTCCATACATTTGGGAGGTAAAAGGACAGTCACAGCAGCAGTTCGAAATCTGCTGAAGTATAGCCCAAGCAATGACACCGTAAGCCTTTCCCTGGTAGAATGGTTCACTGCCACGCCGGTGTCTTCTGCAACAATTCACAAGTTAACAAGGTTGGCAGAAGTCATCTGACAAGTCACAAATTCACTGAATTTTATTTCTCCCTCCTTCCCCTCCTCAATATCCACTTAAGTAATGGCTTGAGCGTAATAAGACTACTTAGAGTGAAAAAAAGGCGACACTGGGAAAGAATTCAGAATATGCATGAAAAATGTTCATTTTCACTATTCATCATCACAACTTGGCAGGTCTTTAATTAAAATTAAGATCTTACCCTTAAGTAATTGATCATCTTATTTCTGGATCACTTCAGCTATTTACAAAAATCCTGAAACTCTCCATTGGCCAGAACATCTGTTAAAAAAACCTTATCCCTTCCAATGCTTGTTACCGGATGATCATACCAACGGGACCAAAGAAAAAATTCTGTTGTAGCATGAGGCAAGAGCAAGGAATTTAGATGTCTGCTCATTAAAAAACCCATTCAAAGAAACACACTGGACCGTATCAGTATCCCCTTGCTAGATTTAATACCCATTTCAAATCTAAATATGGAGCAACTTCAATTCAACTTGCTTCAATTCTTTTGCCAAAGAGTACAGTCAAATTCTAGATTAAGCGTGAAATGGTTGTCGTTTCTACAGACGAATTAGATCTAGCATTTCTATAACAAGATTCTGTGTATTCACAGAAACTCTTATCTATATTCTTTGCAATAATATTCCTATATTTGCCTTTTTTTAGGAGAAAAAGCACTCAAGAGCAAGTAGTAAAATGGACACTGGAGTATTTGAATACAGAAGATGAGTACACACATCCCTTCACCAGAGCACACTTAAGGAAAAAGTATCGCAGGTGCTGCAGCACTGGGAAGTCCATAGAAGAATGAGAGCTCTACCCTGCTAGGAAGAGGCAGTGCTGTATCTAATACCCAGCTAAAAGATGACAGGATCTCAGTTTTAGCAATTCAAACATTAAAAAAAAGCTAAACCAAATGGTTAAATAATTCCAAACAAGGATGCTGTTCAGTACCTTTGAAGTTAAGACACTGGAATGCTTGTTAGGTGTGGTTAACTACTGCTGGCTCTGCTTTTCCAAGCAGGATCTGCATACAGGTTGTACACAGATTCAATTAAAACAGTTTGAAGTCTGGTACAGTTCAAAATGTCCAACACCTTACAATAGGTATTTTTATTCCCAAAGAGATGAGGGGTCTACTTCAGCGTCGCTTAACTGGCAGCTAACAGTTACAAGGCAATTAGCAGAAAAGAGAGTAAATGACAAAAAGTGAAGTGGAACGCACCCTTAAAACAAAAACTTCATTCAGCCTGCACAAAAACTGGGAAAACAGTTCACGGAAAAAACAACATCATTATTAGCTCAACACAAATTTTTTGGCTGCTCTGTCCCTGGTGGCTGGATGTACAGTCCATTCCCCAAGCAAACTAATTTAGATTCTTAAATCTAAGTTCATCATGTAACATCTGATTAGGCAAAGTGAATTTGGAGGCAATTAATACTGTTACTACACGAGACTGTTCTCTTCCAAGGATTCCTTTATACGTTAAGCTCATTTCTGAAAACATTACGGGTTTGAGACTGAACCATGTTATCACAGTCACAAAAGCTTTCCAACAAGAGTATCAGTAAGAAATGAGCCAGAACTGGAAGCCTCACATTTCTTAACTGGAGGCGTGTGTAATCCCTGTTGCCTCAAGTACCCAGAATACTAAAAGGACACGCAAAGATGGGCACGTGGCACCAGCTGGAAGCTACAAGACCTGCCCCTACAGCTCCCAAGGTTAGCTTCGTGTGTTTCTGAAAATGAGATCATTCCTGAGACAGCAATTACTGATATCAGTGAGTAAACACCTCTAATCCTAGCTAGCAACTGCTATTAACATGGTAATCTACTAAAGCTATGAAATGCCTTCAGTGGGTTAGGAGGCTAAAAATCAGGTTTTTCATGATTTATTCTATCCCTACAAAGCTAGCATAAAAGCCATAGAGGCGGCTGACATAGATCACTTAATAGCTAGATTGCTTGCTCTGCAAGGACTTAAGGACTCCGTTTCAACCCACCAAGTAATGTTTTCTCCAACTCATCATTCCGCAGATGAAATAAAAATCTCTGAATATTTCCAAAGACGGCGTATGTAACTTCAGTCACCTGTAGTGCAGAAAGGTGAGGGTATTTGAAAAGGACCCCTCAAAACATCAGCTTTACACAGCTCTCCATACATAGCCTTCAGTTATTTCTAAGTTTTAGATGAGCCTATGGAATTAGCATGGGTGAAAAATAGCATCTTATGCTATAAACTTGAAATAGCCATCAGTGCAGTATTTGGAAGCTGACTAGGCAAGAGCCCTTCTGCCCATTCACAAGGTATGAACCTCAAACAGCCACAGAACCACAGTGTCAATGACTCTTATTTCCTTTCAGCTGCAAACAAACTGTAGTCACACCTACTGTTTGTGACCCTGGTTCTGCAGCCGAAGATCCACCACCAGATTATGGCACAAACTGCACTGAAGAGCTCGTGTCCATCAGCTAGCACAGCACGCGCCAAGTAGCCAAAGCGTTATCTTATTTCCCTGTTTTTACAGAACAACCTCAACAAGTAGATGAAACAACTCCAAGAAATACAAGGTGACAGATGCGTTAACAACTCCTCCTCTAGTCCTGGAAGTTATGTCCTCAGGGTTACTAACGCATGTTGACTTCTTGAGAGAAAAAGTTAGCCCATGCAGAGATTTGTATTATTATGGCTAGACGAGTGCCAGTATCCAAGTAGGTCCCGGTATGTCGTTATCTACAAGACATAAGCCTAAGGGGTTCTGTAAAGACAGCATCACTACAGCCTCAAAGCAACCAAGAATGAATAAACACATTAAGTTTTCACCAATAGCTAGGAAAGATTCATTGTCATAAGTCGTACACAACAGAAGTCTGAATGGGTGGTTCAGGATGTTGGGAGACAGTTTTGAGACGTTTCGCCTTTCTCTGTGGGTCCCAAATTCAGCGGTGGCCATTTGCCTATCAAAACAGCAGGATGAGTACGTGCACAGCAGGAGACATTTGGCTACCGGTTCTCATGTGCCCTGATGCTTCCAGCTCCCCCTCCTCCTCTACAAAGAGAGCAGCAGTTCAAAGCTCTAAGCACTATACATCAGCACAGAAATCAGCCTTCAGATGAAGTGCTGGCCAGAAAACCATTCTATCTCCTTTGCGGCAAAGGTATAAGAGACAGCTGAGTATGCATCTCAAGGTGCAAAACCAGCCTGAAAACTCAGTTGCATCATTTCCAGTTAAAAATAAGCCCATTACGGTTAATGCCAGCAACAAAAGTTTCTAAAGACCTGATTCTTTAGGTGTATGGCTGGGCTTCATTAGAAGACAATTTGTGCTGTTTCAGTTTTTTAAAACCATACAACCACCTTAGACTTTCACGCCCACAAGCAAAAACTCTGAAGAATCCACAACTCAAGTCCTGCAAGCCTTGGCACGATTCAAAACCAGAAGAAAATACAGGACAAGACAAGGGGCAGAAATAATCGCCTTAACAGAGACTGAAGTAATGCTCTGCTGTAGAGAGGGCAGGGTTCTCCCTACTTAGGGCAAGGAAAGTTAATGTTAATTTTGTACTACCAAGTAGAAACCATGCATCTAATAATTACTGACCTACTTAAGGCCAGCCACAGTCACTTTACAGGAAAGTTACGATTCGTATAATCCAAGAATAATCTCAAAAAAGCACAAATTAAAGCAAAAATATACGAGCAGCTGTTTTGAGCCTCCGTGTAGTCACCAACTGCAGCAGACAGTAAAAGCCAACAGCAAAAAGCAACGGTTTGCATCACTAACCAACTTTGTGTTCACGTACCCCAAATCAACTTGAAGAGCTGTAAGATGTTTACAGTATTTTTGTATCCACTGTCCAGTCTGTTCACTGCTACACAGAATTTATTTTTGAGCCATTTCGCTTTAAGATGTCTAAGAGATAGGAGATGGAAAGAGGACTGCAAGCTCAAATCCCCTGGAAAAAAGCTGTAGCTAATATCAAGTTGGGTCATATTTTAATAGGCCTGACTAAAGCACATTTCCATTTGTTTCTGCAAAGAGAACAGAGAGCACTGTTCCACTTTTTTGTTGCATCTCCCTGAATAAACAAGTTCAATGTAAATCATCAGGAATTGTAACAGACCTCTAGTTATACAGAAACACAGGTAGTCACACAAGGGTTAGCCCCTATTCCCACACTCGGCACAAGGGAAACGCTGAAGGATAACTAGCCCTGTTCACAAAGAGCTCCCTATTTGCATGCCATTACACATCCACCCTGTTCCAGCTTCCAAAAAGTTTCTCAGGACCTCAAACGGCGACCACTTCTCCAGCTCATTTTCTAAGGACGAGCTCAAAGAGGATTGCGGAGCAGCATTCACACAATCTAAGACAGCGCCGACTTGAAGTACCAGCTTAGCGTAGCTCAAGCTGTAGTAAAGCAGCAAGAGTGATGAGAAAGTGCTGGCGCTGGGGAAGAAAGTCTCCTCCAATTCTGAAGAGGACTAAGAGCGCGCGACTCTTGGCAGGCAGCAGCCCAGCGCAGCTCACTTTCTCTTGACATCTGCATTGTTTTTTTCTAGGTGATGTTACAACACAAGTATTGTCACAACATAACTTGGTAACATCACAAGATCTAAGTCCACAGTGTTGGAATGTATTTGTGCATATTTAAACAGGGCTGAATGGAGAGACATTGTTTTTTCCACTTGCTTCATCCAACTCCTGTTTTAAGCCAACTGCTTACTCTAAAAGTAGCAAAATTACCCAGCTATCGCCACCGAAAAAGATTTAACAATCTTAAAAAAGAAAATCTGCATCTGTTGAAACAAAATGCATATTCCAGACACTGTGAAAGCACAGTCACCTTTTTTGTTCCCTCTCAACTATTCTGTACGTAGCGACCGGTATTCTTCAACGCCGATTTCTTTAAAAAAATTATTTTTAAAGAGACAACCCTTCAACGAGTTCAGAAGAAAAAAACCCGACAACCCCAACAATCAAATGATTGCCCTGTATGCCTTATTGCTGGCACGAAAAATGGTAGGATGGATTCTCCGTCCATCTTAGATTGACATAAACAGTGCCAGAGTTTTTCAGCTACATAAATCGTGCACTATTTGTGAAGCTTTGAAAGCATACTCTAAAAAATGCTCCTGCCTGCATAATTTTATCTCTTTTTTTTTTTGCTCATCTTATTTTGGGAAAACTTGTATGCGATCTACAGTCTTTCCTTTCAAACCTAGGGCCCGTGCATCTTTTTAGTACGGGAAGTTGCAAGCAGTTAAGAATCTGAAAGGAGGCTTTTTCTGGTTTTAATTATACCCTTCCACATTCTGTGTGAAATATTTTCTTCCCATCTACATTTTATTCACGTAGAGGTTTAAACTGAATAAAGAGGCATTCCCATAGCCTGTTCCTTCCCCTTAAAACAAAATGTCAGGAACAAGCACTGTTTAAAGACATAGGAAAGGAAGATAAAGAGAAATGTGAAGTTTAATAACACTCATTGAAATTTTACAAGTAAAGCAGCGGTATTCAAGGACACACAAAATTGGAAGGAAATTTGTATTCAGGGGAAGCCCGAGCATAGATTTGTGTCTCGGTCTGAAATTCAACACTCAACTTAATGGAATCTGTACCTAGCCAGCAGAAACAGCTTGATTTAGGATACTACTCCAATACAGGGACTTTTGTAGCCTTTAGCTATACACCATCTTTCCCAACACAAGGGCAAGGTAGTTATTTGCTGACCGAATCAGCACATCCTCAAAAGCTACAGCCTGTTACCTGATCACATGCATCCGCTTAGCTGGTACTTAGTTTGAACTTTCAAGCAGGTTAACTTCAGTCAAGAAGGCAGTTTGACTCCCTAATTTGTAGCAAGCTAAAAGCACTTAAGCAGTCACTAACGTATCTAATTACTAACAGCACCTCTTAAAATGTCTTAGATTAATTGCTGGCAATTGAATGAGCAGCAAGTTAGTGACGGTGAACCACTGACACCAGGATCAATACCCAAGAGGCTCAGGGTGACAGGCAACCACAACATTTTGCGTAGCATCAGAAACTCAAAAACGTTTGCCATCGCATTCGTCTAAACAAAACCCAGACTCGCCAAGATGCCTTTGCCACTGGACAGCTATTCCCAAAGCTCATCCTCCTTTCCAACTTCTTCCAGGAAAACTTTTAAAGAGATGCTCGTTCCCTGATCTAGAGATACTACGTGTTTGTTTCCCCTACTAAATCACTGGCCTTCCATGCAACTGGCAGGACTGTCTCCTCAGCAGATGTGTGGCCAGAAGCAATCAGTTAAGGTTTACAGTGCTGCCTATTGATCAGCTCGTGAACCCCTTCTCATTTAAACGTTGTGTGCCCGTAAAATCTCCACGCATCCCTTCTTTTCACCCTCGGTTGACCATTGCCATCATCAACCAAGCAAGTGATCTCTGCCAGTCTCTTAGGCTGCCATTTATCGCTAGAACGCCTGTACTAAAAGAAAGGTTTAAAATCAGTGCCGAAGACACAACCCAGTGCCCTGCAGCGGTGCCATTATGGGGTGCGAAAGCAGGATACTCACCTTATGGCAGCCAGGATAGGTTGCCACAGTGTTGAGGGCAGAGGTGCTGGGATTCTTGCTGGTGCTGGCCATGATGTTCTGGATCTGGGTGAGCTCTTGCCTCAACACCTGCTTCTGGTGGAAGCTGAAAGCAGGGTGATTGGATGCCATCGTGAAGAGCAACAGGAACTCATCCCCCGTGCGGCCCTCATTGAGTTGTAGCCCATAGTTGTTGATGACCGAATCGATGTGGGTGAGGGTACGGAAGAGGACCCCGGCCGCCTCTCGGTGGGCAGACCCGAGCAGGGCGAGAGAGACCAAAAGTTTGCTGCGTACCACCTCGTCGGTCAGGTTGGTGAGGCTCCCCAGGTCGGCGGGGTTGTTGGCCTTGATTTCGGAATCGCGCAGGGAGTGGTAGTCCTTGCGGGCCAGGTCCTCCAGGCAGGCGCCCAGGAAGCGCAGCTCCAGCGGGATGCAGAGGTCCAGGAGGCCGCACAGGAACTCCACACGCTGCGGGGAGGGCAGCTCGGAGAACCAGCGGTACACGCCGTCCCGCTGCAGCCGCGGGCACCGCTTCTCCACCATGGTGCTTCGCCTACCCCCGGCCCGGAGCGAGCACGCCCTGGCGGGGGCAGCGGCGGCGAGGGCGGGCGGCAGCGCCCCG
>VZSC01012620.1:120335-154450 GCA_013398225.1 Steatornis caripensis
CCCCGCCCGGCAGGGCCCGGCGGCCCCGAGCAGGCCTCTGCGCTCCCGCGTCCTCCCTCACGGGGCGGCTCCTTCTCTCAGCCGGGCGCCGGCTGCCTCCATCCCCCGCGCAAGCCCGTCCCGCCGCGCTGGGCCCCGCCGCCGCCGGAGCCGCCCCGCCGCCGCCACAACCGCAGGAAATAATCCCTCGCTGGAAGGCAGCGAGCAGGCGGAGGGAGATGGGGCCGCGCGCGCGTACCCCGCCGGTCCGCGGCGGAGGGATCCTGCGGTGAGAAGCCCCAGCCGGGAGCGGAGCGGGAGGGAGAGAGAGAGGAAGGAACGACGAAGCGCCTTCACTCGCGGCCTGACCCCGCGCCGGGCCCCACCCACCGCCCTGCCGATTGGCCGAGCCATCTACTCGCACCTGGTGATTGGCTGCCAGCACGCTTCCCCCCCACCCCCTTCCCGCGTACAGGAGCGGGATCCAAAGGCCCTGTCAATCACCAGCTCTTCGCCCGCTTTAATCCCTCCCCTGGCGCTGATTGGTCGCAAAGGCGCTTAAATAGGAGCGGGGCGGGAGCAGCCGCCTTTTGTGCGCGGGTGGGCGGCGGGAAGGGGCGTTGCGGGCGATGCCGTGAGGGAGCGGGCACGAGGGACTGAGCCCCCTCGGGGCAGAGCTGCGCCCCGCCCCGCTCCGCTCCAGGCTGGCCCCCGCAGGGGAGCTGTGGTGACCCGTAGGGGCCTCGGGGCTCCTGTCCCCTCCTCGGGGCAGGGGTTGTCCCCACGGCCTGGCGAGGTGCCTCGGGGCCCACTGCCCTGACTGACTCGGCCGTGTTTGACCACCTTCGTTCTCTCCTTCGTGGAAACCACATTTGCGGTCTGGCCACCGGCTCCACGAGCTCCCCGTGCTCTGTCCTGGCTCCGGTGTGGCGCATGCCTTCTGGCAAAAAAAACCCCCAAGGAGCTTGGCAGAGCAGAAGAGGGAATGGCTACGGTGCCCTCCTTCCATAGCCGTTGTTTCAGGATGGCGGAGAGCCCCAGGGAGGGAGCAGGGGGGGTGCCTGATGCCAAAATCGCGACAAAGCTGTTGGCACCAGCGTTCGCCTGAGCAGCCCCACCAAACCAAACTGTGCTCTGCACTCAAAGCCAATTTGGCAGTTGACTTCAGATTGTCCCTAAATACAGTGTGGGAACAAAAGAGACACTAAAGGCCTCTTAAAATGATAATTTCCGCCACCCCCCAGTCCCTTCTCCACTCTAAACTGACGTTCTAGCTGACAGCAATGTGGCAACGCACATTTTGAAGCGGTTTTATCATCTTCAGCTTTGCCTACGGATTGCACAGACATCATCCAGCCGCCAAGAGGCGGGCGCGTAATTTCTTTTTTTTTTTCCATAATGTTTTTCCATGGGACTCGGCTGTACGTCTGTCGTACCCGGCAGCCAGACTGCGCATCAGCTCGATAAATGATACGGGCAGAGATCTTTAAGTGGAGCAGGCCAGGAATAACATTTTTAACTGCAGCCCCTGGCAGGCGAAGTGTGATTCCAGGCTTTATTTTTATAGGATTGTAATCTTCTCAGAAGATAGACCATGTCCTTTATTTTAGCAAGTGCAATATTGCTGCAACGCAGACAAACCAAAGAGCTAACGTTGATGTTTTTATAAGCACAATTGCATTTTGTCTCGAGTTGATCTTTATGGGATGCACGCGATGCCCAAATGCAGGCTGCTTTCTGTCACCAGTTGCGTGAACGCTTTTGTTGCTACTGCAGAAGTGAAAAAGGCGTATTCCTTTGGGTGATGGTTTATTGGAAATCTCATTACACACCTTGCTAAGATGAACCGCTGCCCCACAAAAATTCCAAACGCTGGTAGTTTGTCCATTTTTATTTCCCTGTGGATCGTCGTAGACTATCAACCGCATTTATTCAAGTCCTACTGAAATGCAAGAGTAAGCAGTCAAAGGACGCTCACGGGGGTTGCATAACGTCGTATATTGTGCAGCTACACCGCTCTCCTTCTGTATTGCAGACTCCTGCTGTGAGAGGGTCCTTGCATATCCCACAGCCTCCCTGTATCCTTTCCTTGCAGTGATCTGTCGTCGAGTGCAAACCACATGTGCTTCCTTTTCCTGCCGTGCCCAGCATTGTCCATCGGAGGAAGGGATATGCAGAAAACAGAGGAAGTCCTCTTGGTCCCTTAGGAAAGGTTTGCATTGAACTGAAGCACAGGCCAGGCAATAGGTGTAAGGACACCGAGTTCTTTGGTGGCCTTTCTGCTTACATTGGTGTCTTTAGCCCATCATTAATCTGTCCTGAAAGCACTACGCTGTGCTCAGAGTCAGGTATCTGAGGATTGCCTGGTCCGTAGCAAGCTGAAGGTTGAGACTTTTCTGCTTGAGAGCCAGGTCTAAGCCTGAATTTTGCTGCTAAAGAGTGAGCTCGTGGTTTACAGCCAGAGCAGAAATTGTTTTTGATGCCAGACAGTAAGACAAACTCTACGCTGAAGTGCAGTGTATGAACTGGGAGCCTTTTCTCTGATTAGAAGTGGCTTTGGGTGAAGCCCGAGGAAACCGAAAGGAGCATGACATATAATTCTGTCACAAGCCACCAAGAATTCCCGGCTAGCCAGTGGGCAAAGCAAGGAACCGCCCTCAGCAAGATAAATCAGCTTTGTAAGAGCTCGTGTTACTGCTTGCTCGAGACATCGGGTTGTGAGTGAAGGTCGTTCTGGGGTGCCTGTACAGCCGTGTTCCCCGTAACAGCACAGCCCTCGGGACACCAAAACTGGCTCCTTGTTTCATCCCCGGATCATCCTATTTCCTGCATCTTCTCTCTTCCTGCAAATTCTCCTCATGCATGTTTGAGACGAACAGCTGGGGAAGATTTCTTGTTGGAGTAATCAGTAAACAATAACTGAGAGTGCAATTATTTTCCTCTTTTTGTATTTTCAGAACATGCAGAGGCTGTTACTCAATGCCTCAGTTAGGCGAGGGGAGAGGGTCCATTTCTTCAACACTGGACACATCTACTTTAGTTCTCACCTGCTATCTTGAGAGTCTGAATTCTTGTACTCTGATTCCCTCAGCCCTGTTTAACCAAGGAGCCTGGCTAAAGCCCTTCTTTTCCTTTAAACGGCATGTCAGGGCAAACGTAGCCAAATCCACAAAGAGAATTTTTTCTTCATGTGAGTTTGACTCAACGCAACATGGGAAGTCCAAAAGCACATAAAAATCAACTGAAAAAAATCAGTGTGAGGTGGGTAACTGAGGCCACTGTGAAAGGAGCTATTTCATTTTTTTGTCCGTCAACAGGAGACGAGAATCTCTACCTGTCGAAATGAGAGGGGGAGCTTTGTTTAGGAGGATGCTGGTTCCAAGGCCGGTGGAGTTACACAGACCCATCTCATGTCCGATGCTCCCAGCCCACATGGCTCCTCCACAGGGACCTTTCCAGAGCTTTTGTCTAACACCTTTTAAAAGTTTTCCAGTTCCTTTAGGAGGCTATTCAACGCTTGTCATTAGACGGGCAGAAGTTTTTGCANAGAGAATTTTTTCTTCATGTGAGTTTGACTCAACGCAACATGGGAAGTCCAAAAGCACATAAAAATCAACTGAAAAAAATCAGTGTGAGGTGGGTAACTGAGGCCACTGTGAAAGGAGCTATTTCATTTTTTTGTCCGTCAACAGGAGACGAGAATCTCTACCTGTCGAAATGAGAGGGGGAGCTTTGTTTAGGAGGATGCTGGTTCCAAGGCCGGTGGAGTTACACAGACCCATCTCATGTCCGATGCTCCCAGCCCACACGGCTCCTCCACAGGGACCTTTCCAGAGCTTTTGTCTAACACCTTTTAAAAGTTTTCCAGTTCCTTTAGGAGGCTATTCAACGCTTGTCATTAGACGGGCAGAAGTTTTTGCATGCTTGGCATTTTTGGACCTCCTAAATGTGGCTTAAATCTTAGCACTTCTGCCAGAAATTCAACCTGGAAATTCTAAGTCTTCTCCCAAAAGGACTTGCAAAGCCATAGATGAATCTGCTGCTGTCTTTGTCTCGCTGGGTATGAGCTGTGATGGACATCCTTCCCCCATCGTGGGTTCCACCCCAAGCCAGCTTTCCCCCTTTTTGGGATTGAATGCTGTCCCAGGGCAATATGCAGAGAGCAAGCATACTTCTGTATATCGATGTACGTAAAACCCTACAGACCCAGCTCTGTCTTGTTGTGAGTAGGACTGCTGTGGACTTTCACCCCGGAGCTGCTGGCTCCTTTTGTGGTACTCGGCGAGGTAGCTCCTTGCATTTCCTCTGCTCGATCCCACCTCTGCTGCTCATCATCCCCTGCCTCTCCCCACATGTCCTTCCTGCCTGCCCTCTTCCGAAACCTTGCTCCCCACTGCCAAATAAAACTGCCCGTTCTGACCTGCCCGACGCCCACCTCTCCCATTCCTCTTCCCCACTCAGCCGCAGGGAAGTCTTTGGATCCTGCAGCTCCACCCTAAACTCCCCTCGGACCCTTTTTCTTGCTGGGCTACAGTGAGTGACAGGAGCAATAGCGTTCCGTGCCGTCTGCACCGTTATACGGAAGGGAAAGATAAATATTGCTATTGCACGTTCACTCAACTACTTCTGTGCACACGGGTTATTTCCTGTAAGGTTGCTCGCAGATGCTGGAATTGGAGCTCTTGGTTTTGAGAAAACAAACAAACCCCAGCTTTGAAGCACATAGAAAAATACCACGTGGGCTTTGGGAAAAGCAAAGGGAAAAAAAAAAGGCAGCCAGATGTGGGGCCTGCAGCGTACCCTGCAGTACGCCTCTCAAATAATAAACCAAATGCGTCTGGTTTGGACAGGGGTGGCAGATGGTGTCCTGGCTGTGACGGTGGCAAAAGCAGCATGGATTGAAGGCTGGCAGTGATGCGTGGGGCTGCGTGCGTGTGTGTGCACGCGTGTGTGTGCGGGTGTCACTGCCCTCTGCCGATAGACGCTGGCAGGCACACGCGTGTCTTTACATAGGGATTTTTCAGAGATTTTTTTTTCCAGCCGAAGGCGTAAGGGATGGACTTGCCTCTCTCGAGGGCCCTCCTCGATCACCAGCGCCTTGTCTCATCTGTCACCTTTCGAAATTCAAAGTGCGAGTCAGCCCTGAACTTCCTCGCCCTGTGTCCCCGGTGTCCCTTCCCGTGCGGGACAGCCCTGGCGCATCCCTTCTTGGCCCCAGCAGCCGGGCAGACCTCCTGGCTTTGCGTGGTTCCCCCTGGGGCTTGCCTCAGCCTGAAAATCCACAGCCCCTGGCTGCCAAAAACGCCTCCTCCGCTCCGTTTCCTTACTCCTCGCATCCGTCTCCGCAACTGCTGCAAAAGAAACGGTTTTCCCTGTCTGTCACTGCCCATGCTTTGGCCTGTCCCTCCCTCTCCTGCCCTGCACCGCTGGAAGGATGGGGGTGTCTCAGCCTTTGCTGGAGCTGCAGCCTCCCAGTCCCCGCCGTCCCGGTCACAAGGCAGCTATTTCCTTTTGATTCCTGCTCTGAATTCTCCCTGACTTTAATCTCACCCCAGGAAGGTCACGTTTTGGGTGACTCTTTACAAAACAAGGGTATGGTGCAATCGTTTTCAGTTTCCTTTTGCTTGAGCTAGCACAGCTGCTTGCCGCGTCGGGGTCCAGGTTGCCGGAGCCAACCTTTTCCCCGTGCACAGGGTGCTGCTCCGACAACCTGGGAGGGATGTGCAGCGGCCCGGGATGGAGTTCTCCTCTCTTATGCACAGGCTGATTCCACTCTCATCCATTAATTTACTCTTGGCTGCAGCCAAATCGCTTTACAGCTGGAAAAGAAAGTCTGGAAGTATTTACTTGACTATTCCAGTGACAATCCTTGGGCTGTTTTCACATCACATCCCTCGTCCCTCTGCCTTTGGTCGATATTCCGCTAACCAGCTAGATCCGTTTAAAATGCTCAAGGAGAAAGCACGACGAAGAAAAGGAGCGTGCATGAGTATTTACCAAATATGAATGTAAAGTTCAGTGTTTCTTTGCAACATCTGAAATTCACGGTACGCTTGGTTACAGAAATATCCGCTCGGGCAAGAGAGATAATGTCATCTGCCCTGCCTGCTAGCCCCACACTTCAAACACTTCTGTGCAAACATCTAATATTTACATGTCGCGATGCACGCTGGAATTGCACGCTGGGGATGATTTCCTGAAGAAACCCACAAATAACTTCTGAATGACGAGCAGAATGAGAAAATTGGGATTGGTTCATGGGCAATTCATGAATAGAAAAAGATGAAATTAGCTGAATGAACTGTTCATTACGCATTATTCAGCCAGCTGTACTAATTAGTGCCTTAAGGACTGTTCCTCTTCCCACTGCAGCCAACTCCAGAACTCCTTTTGATTTCAGTGGGAGCAGGGCAGAGCCCTCAGAGAATGGGCCTGGCGCCTGCTTCCTCTGCAATGCCTTTTTTTTTTTTTAGTCCTTTTACTATTGCTTATTGATTCCGACTTGTGTGTCTTCTGTTAAAAGGGCTACTTCTAAAATATCCTGTGCGATGATCAACTAATCGCAGGAAAAGAAATGAACCCTCAGTCCCAGAGTGTGCGTCTTATGCCCGATGTGTTCTCTGAAGGGGAAGGTTTTTCACACGTCTTGTTTTCCTTTGCTTTTATCCAGTCTCGGTGGTACCGAGGAGCAGAGAAGCTCAAAAGCCCTTTGGAAAACATGAATCAATCCGGAAATGTCACTAGGGCAGAAGGTGCAGGAATTAAATGTTTGCACTCTCAGCCCAGAACTTGCAGCTGGGCATTTAATATCTTTTTTTCTGTGCAAGAATAATGTTTATGATGTTTCTTTCCCACCACAAAGTTCCTACAGCACCGTTTTGCTCTGAGTGTGGCAATGTTAGAAAAACACGTCAGTTAAAACCGGTGCATGTGCCTTTGTCAGAGCTACCTCATAGAAGGCTCGCCTCAATAGCAGACTCCTTTGTCCTGCTTTCAGATTTACAGCCTGCGATATTGTCTGCAGTGGTCTCTCCATCAGACCGCTCGTGTTGGTGACCAGAGTAACACGCTTTATGTCGTGCTTTTCTTACCATGGGCAAGGAGACCTTCAGGAGAAGCAAAACCTGATTCTGATGTTGCTCCTGGGAGACTGCAATGTCATTCTGCTTCTTATTTTGTTCTGCGTTGCAAGGCCAGTTAATTTGGAGAGGCACAACTGCAGACCGTCATCTACATAATCTTTCTGGCTGGTGATGAGGCCAGGGAGAACCCAAGCTGACATTCAGATCCCAGGATGAACTCGAAGGGATCGCATTTAAATGAGTTACTCCAGTGTGGCTGCAGAGCCCGTCTGTCCCCCCCGACCAAGGCAGAGGTGGGGACTGTGAGGGTTGCTGGCCAGATAGCAGCTTCCCCATGAGCACACGTGCAAGTTTTGCCTGGGTTTTGCCCAAGTCTACCCATGTTGTAACAGACGTCTTTTTTCTCCTAGTTCTTTTGATCTCTTGGCGAGCAGCAACGGCGCAGCTTCGTGGTGCAGAAGGTGGGTTTCTGCCCCAACGTGACCCAACCGAGGTGGAGCAGCTGGTGGGTTTCCTTCCCAGCAATTCAGTAAAATTGCTGGCTGGGGACAGAGCAGAGGATGCCCCCCCACCAGCTCAGCCTGGAGGAATCTCCACAGCCCCACTCTCTGGGCTTCGCTCCATGGACTGCCTAAAATGGATATAAAGGAGCCTTGGAGTGGAATTTATTTTCTTCCTAAGAGCATCCTTAAAATAACAAACACCAGAAAACTAGTGACATGCGGTACATCTGTTTGAATAACATGGACCTTCTGTCTGTAATAGAGGAAACTCCAAATAACTTTGATTTGTTTCCTTTCTTCTCCTTCCTCATCTCCTCCTCCTCACTACTGAATACAAATCTGTTCTGCAAGCTCAAAACCACCAGTTCCCTCTCCCCTGACAAGCTTGTTTTTATGCCATTTGATAGTTCTTTAATTTCCTCTTTGCTTCTAACACAGCTAATATTTATCTTTCCTTATGGGATTGCGTCTTTGTTTATGCGCTGATGTCAAGGGGTAAGGGCAACGCTTCTTTAGATCCAGCAGACCGAANAAAACCACCAGTTCCCTCTCCCCTGACAAGCTTGTTTTTATGCCATTTGATAGTTCTTTAATTTCCTCTTTGCTTCTAACACAGCTAATATTTATCTTTCCTTATGGGATTGCGTCTTTGTTTATGCGCTGATGTCAAGGGGTAAGGGCAACGCTTCTTTAGATCCAGCAGACCGAATTCCTGCCCTCTGACTGCGTCTCATGGAATAGCATCTTCCCCTGCAGGCAGGCCCGCAGCAGCCAACGGTCCTGGTTCAGAAAAGCAATTAGGATTAAAACATGTGTTTAAAGTTAGCACACGTAGAAGGCCTTTTCTAAATAGGGACGCTCTCCAAA
The DNA here is from genome assembly GCA_013398225.1 of Steatornis caripensis. Classification (NCBI taxonomy): domain Eukaryota; kingdom Metazoa; phylum Chordata; class Aves; order Caprimulgiformes; family Steatornithidae; genus Steatornis; species Steatornis caripensis. The sequence goes on from VZSC01012620.1 coordinate 128,767, forward strand.
GCGGAGTCGGTGGAGTCACTGGTATGGCAGGCAAGGTTCAATATGCATAAGGCTATTAAAATCTGGCCCGGTGTTGGCTGCTTAATTGCTTCCCCAGAAACAGCGAGGCTGTGAAAACAATGGCTAGTGGCCACGTCTCCTTCTTTTTTAAGACGACCACTTAAACACGGAGTTTAACCATCTGTAAAATGGAGATCGCAAGGCACCGTTCCCAACAGTTCGATTGAAATCAATACGACCCTCAGCAAAGGCCGGATCTTACCAGGCGGTGTGTTTTGTCGGCTTTCCTTTGTTCAAAGCTACGCTCTAAACCGTGTTAGGAACCATCTTTTCCTCATTAAATTCGTTTCCATTCAGCGCTGATCCTTTCACTTCATTACCACATGCAATTTTTTAAAGCCCTCATGGCTAATATCACAACTATAGATCTAGGGTTTATTTATAGCCTTAAACTCCGCAGAGAGCTGTGTGTCTTGTTGCTGTGGAAACTGGGATTCTAAAAGTAAGAGGGTTTTAAAGGGATTTTAGAAGAGACCTGCTGAATTTGAGTACTAGCTTTCACTTCCAGAGGTCTGTGTTTGACTGTGCCTCAAACTTACCAGTAAAATACATCCGACGGTCTCAGCTAGCCCTCAGGGGATATCGGTCCTCCGTGCTTTTTTATGATCTGGCACTTTGCAGCCTGGTTTTTTTGCTCTCTGCTGTGAGACAAAAGATGCGCCGGTAGCTACGGGGGTGTTAAACTCTTGGTGTCAGCAATGGCATATTTGCCAGGCTCGGAGCAGTTTGCTTTTTTCTTTCGCTTTCATTGATTTTGGGAGCCTTTTGGCAAGGGAAACATCACCTTACGCGCTGCTAAGTTCGCAAACCTCCCGTGCGCTGCAGTAAATTCAGAGCTTTGAGACTGGCATGGATCAGTGTTTCCTGGAAATTAGATTTTTACTGTATTAAACAGTNAGCATATTTGCCAGGCTCAGAGCAGTTTGCTTTTTTCTTTCGCTTTCATTGATTTTGGGAGCCTTTTGGCAAGGGAAACATCACCTTACGCGCTGCTAAGTTCGCAAACCTCCCGTGCGCTGCAGTAAATTCAGAGCTTTGAGACTGGCATGGATCAGTGTTTCCTGGAAATTAGATTTTTACTGTATTAAACAGTTATTTAAATGGGTTTATTTGTCTCTGGGCATAGCGTGTAAGGGATGAGGGTGTGATTGATAGGCTGGGTCCTACTTATACTCTGCATCCTCTATTGGCAGGTCAGCAGTGGGCAGGCTCACACTTGGCAGAAATACCGTGCTTTACCTGGGGCAGGGATCTCGCTGAGCTGCCTGAGGAAAAGCCAGTCCTTCCCCACAGTCCGTCTAGGGATCCTCAGACCGAAGCCAAGCTCCTGCGTGAGATGCCAAAAGCCGGCAGCATGACACCCCTCCGCCTGGCTGTGGGCTGTGCGAGGCTGCTGGACCATCGCAGGAGCAGCGTGCTTTCCACCATGCATGCTTTTTCCGTGCCTCTAAATGTCAGGTGTCCCCCACCACCTGGGGGCAAAGCTTTTGAGTGCTCCTGCTCTGCGTGCAGGACTTCTTTGGCCATGGGTGTCACTTTCTAGCAAGAGCTAAGCCTTAAAAAACCCCTTATAATCCAAGTAGTAATTCTGTTTATGAACGCGCTCCAGAGCCCAGTCTAATCTGGGCAGAGATTTCGGATGGTTCCAGGCTGCCGAGCTTGGAAAAATAACCTGGAAAATGCCGCTCTGTGATGTGGTCAAGGGAGAGGAGGGGGAAAGGGAAGGACAGGCAATGTAACATAACCAGCCCACCAGCATGTGTCTTAAAGTCACGAACAAGGCACAAATGTCAGAGCTGATTACTATTGCCTTGCATTTCCATAAGTAAAGCAGCAATCCCTGTGCGAGCTGGCTGCCAGGGTTTGGAGGGCGATCACCACCAGCCTCTCCTTCCCCAGAGCAGCCTTGACATTTGTTCAGCACATTCTCCGGGTCNTCTTCGGCCATGGGTGTCACTTTCTAGCAAGAGCTAAGCCTTAAAAAACCCCTTATAATCCAAGTAGTAATTCTGTTTATGAACGCGCTCCAGAGCCCAGTCTAATCTGGGCAGAGATTTCGGATGGTTCCAGGCTGCCGAGCTTGGAAAAATAACCTGGAAAATGCCGCTCTGTGATGTGGNGTCAGGTGTCCCCCACCACCTGGGGGCAAAGCTTTTGAGTGCTCCTGCTCTGCGTGCAGGACTTCTTCGGCCATGGGTGTCACTTTCTAGCAAGAGCTAAGCCTTAAAAAACCCCTTATAATCCAAGTAGTAATTCTGTTTATGAACGAGCTCCAGAGCCCAGTCTAATCTGGGCAGAGATTTCGGATGGTTCCAGGCTGCCGAGCTTGGAAAAATAACCTGGAAAATGCCGCTCTGTGATGTGGCCAAGGGAGAGGAGGGGGAAAGGGAAGGACAGGCAATGTAACATAACCAGCCCACCAGCATGTGTCTTAAAGTCACGAACAAGGCACAAATGTCAGAGCTGATTACTATTGCCTTGCATTTCCATAAGTAAAGCAGCAATCCCTGTGCGAGCTGGCTGCCAGGGTTTGGAGGGCAACCACCACCAGCCTCTCCTTCCCCAGAGCAGCCTTGACATTTGTTCAGCACATTCTCCGGGTCCGTGCTGGCATGGGGTGTATCGTGCCTGGCTAGAAGTTATTACCGTGATATTAGATTAAAAATAGAAATGCAGGAGCCAAGACTCAGACCGAGGGAATGGTAATTCAGTGACTTATCTTTTCCATTAGAGGGTGCCAGGAACCTACTGTTGCTGCAGACCTCAGAAATCATGGAAAACGTGACTTTGTCCTGTTTGGACCAGGCAAATCCGTGCCCATTTCGGGCACCTGATCCCCATACTGCCCAGCCAGGCCAACTGAATTAACTTGACCGCGATGCTGAAACGCAGATGGGGAAGAGTTGATGTGGCAGCTGTCAATCAAAGGCACATTGGCAGGTGACAGCCTGCAGCAAGCTCAGTGAAACGAAGCCCTCCTCACTCTGCTGTGTGTGAACCAGAGCATTGGCTGGGGATGGCAGAGGGCTTTACCGGGCTTCATGTGCTGATGAGACTTAGCTGAAGTCCAGCGTCCCTCACTTTAGATTGTCCCTATATAGGATGGACTTGCAAAGAGCTGGCTTTGCTCAGCCTGGAAACAAGGGTGGTTAGGCTCAAAACACAGAGCTGCAGGGTTACGGCATCCTTTTGTAAGAAAAAGAGGTGACTGACACTTGTCAGGGGTGGCCGCTGCCTCATCAGTCACTTCTCAAAAAAGGAAAACTTTCCTGCAACGCATCCCAGCCCTTCAGCTGTGAAATGTCAGGGGTGTCTCCTGGATCTCATCTGCACGGTGGCTGTTTCACGGCACGGAGGGGTGTTTTGAAGAAGCAAACGTGGAGAGCATGGGATATCCACGCTGCCAAGGGATTCTGTGCACTGTTTGAACGTGAACAGGAAATTATGATTAAGAAAAACAGTATTAACCACAAAAAGTGAAACAGCGGTTGGTAGCTCTAGTGGGTGATGCTCTGGGAGAAATTGTTTATCGCTCGTCGTGCTCTGGGTCTAGTGATGAGGACAGACAGTAAAGGATGGGGCCCCCATCTTCTAGTCTTAGTTTGCCAAAAGTCACCCAACTTCAGCTACCACACAAACCGCTCAGTTATCAAATGGATCAGCCTGAGGTCTGTGCTGCATACAGCAGACACCCAGCAGTATTTTAACCCTTCCTTGGTTGGAGGGGTGTGCGCAGCTTTCCAGCTCTCAAAATGCAGTGCGTTTGGCCACCAAAATGACTGACGGGACTTGGTCTCCACTTCTCAACACAGGTGTTGCTAAATTATTAGCATCAACCATCTACAGGGTTAAAAAATGACAATCCAAAGAAGTTAGGAGATCAGTTTTAACAGCGTGGGATTAAAAAAAATAAGAAGAATTTTTTAAAAGGGAAAGCAACCCGGTCCTCCCAATTTAGGCTTTTTAAAGAAATGCAGACTTTGGGAGAGAGCATGGCAGAGCTGTCTGAAAGACTCTTTTGTGTATGAACCTTTGGAAAAGCAATTCCGAGATGTATAGTCTTGTGAAAGAAGTGTTAGTGAAAGTATTCAGATCAGTCGGTCACTCCCAGCAGCATGGCGATGCCGGCCACTGATGGAAAGAGCTGATGAGATGGCCACGCACGGGACACTGGTACTTGTCTTCACGCCTGGTGCTGCTGCAGCGGGGCACGCTGCTGCCAACCCATGGAAGAAGCAAGGTGAAACCTTGGATTAGGAGATGTCTTTGTCCTTGACCTGCCTCTGCAGTGATTCATGGTGCAATGCCGGGCAGATCGGGCCCCGTGCCTCTCTTTCCGCATTTGCCTGTGCAGCACAGTGTTCTCCGGAGCGTGTGGCTTTCTGGTGGGCAAGGGGACTAGGGGACAAGAAGCTTTTTGGGATCGGTGGCAATAGGTAACAGCAGTGATTGGAAGGAAAGGCCAGTGTGTCTACATCCCAAAGCCCAGCGCTGCTTGGCTCTGCGTCACGCGCTGACAGCTTTTCCTGTGGACTTCAGCCAATGTGGCTCAGGGTTTGGAGCCGTCTGCTCCTGTCCCAGCCACAGTGGGTGATTCAGAGCAGATGGGAAGAAGGGATGACCCTGAGCCCCACCTGCAAGACTGATCTGTGCTTTCCTGCCTGGAATTTCAGTATAAAGCAGGAGCAGCAGTGTCTTGAGCAGGTGGGTGAGGGCAATGTCAGCAGCCAGCACACAGCCTGTTTTTCTCCCAGGCTCTGGGAGGAAGCTGGTCCTACTGGACCCAAAATTTGGCATCACGTGCCGTCAATTATTTCTGGCTGGCAGATGAAAATCAAGGGCGGTAAAAGAGGAAGTGACTTATCCGAGACAGCAGTTTTGCAATAAAACCATGCTTGGCCGAGTGCTGGTGTTTGCCGAGGCCATCCTTTTGGTCACGGTGGTTTCCCTGGTGTCGCAAGGATGGGGACTGTGGTTCACACGTGGTCCATGCGGTGCCTGGGCAGACCTCTGCCGGCAGCCCGTCTCTGGCTGCTCCCTTGCTGCCGTGGCCAAGGGACAAGAAGAAACCCCTCACCCAAGTGTCCAGTCCCTCTCATACCTCTGAAGCACTCTGATTTCACAGGACGGGAATAGCAAATTCCTGGGCTGCAGTCACATCCTCATGGAAAGAGCCACCGAAGGATGGTGTCATCTTACACTGCTTCCCAAAATGATCCCGAAGCATTTTGCGGAGTAAATATAAACCAGAGATATTTGGGGAGGAGTATGGGCTGGGACTCACAGCTCAGCGCAGCACAGCTCAGCAGTTTAGGACAGGGAGGGAAAATACTCATGACATCTGACTACATCGGAGGGAGTGCAGGCCAGCAGAGTGTACAGTACAGCAATTGGCAAATCTGGGGCTTGGCCAAGAAAATAAACATAGGAAATACTTGAGACTGATGAAAACCATGGGCAGCCTGCTCTTGTTTAAAGAGGTCTTTTTGGGACACCGGAACAGACGCCTGTTGCAGATGGAGCGAGATCCCAGCCCTCCCTGTTCAAACTCGTGGCGAAACCTTCATTGACTGCAGCTGGGCCAGGATTTCATTTCCGATGGTTCTGGTTTTTCCCAGGATGTGATTTCCCCTTTTTCGGACGTGCCCCTCTGCTACCCTCTGCCCAGCAGGGACAGCAGGCTGTTGCAATTTTGGAGGTTAGTAGACAGATTTAGGGACAGATCCTTTATGGGACTGAGTGCTGCCAGCATGTCAGTGGGAGCACAGGATGCTCTGCAGCACTCCAGAACTATGTGCAAGCACGTAGGATCAATGCATTCAGAGCTGAAGACCAACACCGAGTGCTCAGCAGCTCTGGTAATCAGTTGGGTGCCTGCAAGTGGCTTGAAAGCCAGTTTCTTCCAAATTTTCACTTTCAACAAAGAACTTCGAGGTTTTCCACTCCAGAGTTTGACTCGGGCCCCTTACTTTAAAAATTCAGACCTCTGTATGTTCTTCAGTTTCCTAATGAAGATGGCTAGCCCTGGGGCATTCAAGATAAGTGAGAAATTAATGCGGGTAGTCATTTGTCACTGACTTTCAGTCTGAGACCTTCTCCAGAATTAACCATCCAAAATTCACATGCTCTTGAAAATTCCGGTGACTTTAATCGCGAAGGAGGTTCTGAGGGAAGGGTCAAGTAATACTGATAAATATGTACAGAGGGTAAAGGAGGAGCTTGGGGTGGTTGTGAGAAGAAGAGCACTTCTAGGAGGTGGAAGCCCAAGGCAAGATTTTATTCCTCGCTAAAAATGAAACCAGGTAAGAAGTGAACAAGACGGAGGACAGGGAAGGTAACCTCCAGCTCTGCTCCTTTCGGGCACCTCCGTTCGTCCCATTGTGTCTGGGATGAGCAGTGGAGTTTCTGTCCAAATCCAAATCCCCACTTCAGAAGAGTTCCCAGCTGGCATCTATCAGCACCGTGCGCTCCTGGGATCCTCTGTTTCGGCAGGACCAAGGTGTGCATTTCATCACGGTGAAAATTCAAATACCCTTTTCTTCCTCATCCCTGCTGCCTCCCATGCTTTGTGCCTGGGATGTCTCTTGACAGTGACGGCTGAGTTAATCTGTTGGTTTAGGATTCTCTTGGCTCAATTTCTAAATGTCTCGCTGTTCTAGGGCAACGTTCCTTTATCCCTCGCCCTTTCTTTTCCTCCTGGATTATCCCATGTTAATAGGTGCCATGTAATACAGTCTCTTGTTCACTACTCCTGAATCCCGCTCGCTGATTCCTTAAGCAGATCTTGAAACCCCGTGAATCTGGCTTTGAGTTTTGTGGAGGTTTGTTTTGTGCTTTGCCTTTTTTTTTTTTTTTTTAAACACAACGCATGAAATGTGTGGGATAGCTTTCTACTCCGGCTTTTGGGAAGCAAGGGAGTTTCATGTGTTTAGACAGTCTAGACACGCTATTCCAGACTGCATAGTGCATTTGCTTAAGTCCCCTGCAAAACAGGCCAGAAGAAAGAAACCTTGTTTGAAAAACTACATCAAATACAGAAAAAATCCTTCCACTGCTGTTTATCTGCTCAGAAAAAAGATCCTTGAACACCCTTGCGTGACAGTATTTCAGAAGAAAAGAATATGAGTAATGTCAACATTTTTACATCGCTGTGTCTTCTTGCTTCAATGAAAGACTTCTCTTCTTTGCTAAGAATTACAAATCTCTATTGCTCCAGCCCAAACTGTTCTGGGAACTACTGCCACTGACGTTCTGAGCACAGGAAAATACCCTGTCCTTACCATTTGCAATGCTCAAAGAGTTTCCAAACATTCACTATTCACGCAGAAATTCGTAAATCAGCATCTCCAGTAAACTGAAAACGTAATCCCTTCTTTCTAATCAGGTGCCAAACTGCTTCATTACTTGGTTGATGCCTGAGCGTCCACGGTTTTAAACGTAATGTTTGATCCTACGGAAAGGACAACTCTGCCTCGAAATCCTATGGTCCGAGCTAGCAACATGAGCGGCTGCGCTGATGCACAATGCACTGCAGAGCACCGATAATCTTATTTTCTCTTAAAAACAGGGAAGGACCCTTATTCCTTCCATTGAAAGCAAATCCTGATCCCAGGGTTCAGACGCAGTACCATTTACAAAGGAGCAGACCAGAGCAGTGAGCGTTTCTTTCTGACCGTGACTGCCTGACAGCAGCAGGTGGTGTCACCCTTGGCAAAACGTGTCCCTGCCTCAGTTTCCCCATTGGCAAAATCAGATGTTGCTATTCAGTCCATTGGGAGCTTGAGAAAGAAAAAAATGGAAAGCCGTTTTGGCCAATACTTGCAACCCTCAGCTCTGGAAGTCCCAGAGTTCTTACGAGAGCTTTCCGAATGAAAAAAAAAAAAGATGACTTTCTGTGGCTGTTAAGAAAAGCTGCAAAAAAAGAAGCTCTTCCCAGAAAAGACCCCAAGTGCCTCCAGAACAAAGAAAAAAACCCTCCGAGTTGTTTATTTTTTTAAAATCTCGTGCAGGTTGAAGCCTGTCTCGAGACTGAGGCGGGACAGAGGGAGCAGACACGGCTTTTCCTGGTAGGTTTGGCAAAGCTTTGGGACGGAACTCGTCCCGGGCGGGGAGGCTGATGAGCTCCGCGTTAGCTCCTCTGGCCCTTTCCACCATCAGCGGGCAGGAGCAGCCTTTGCACGTGGCAGCGATGAAGATGGAAACCGGCATGCCAAGTTGTTTTCCGAAGCAGGTTTCTTCTCTTCACATTATGTCAGCCGCATTTCCTGACAAAACCAGCAGGAACACGCGGGTGACAGATGTCCCTTAATTATCGGCAGCGTTCCCGTTCCTTGGTCTCAGACATAAAATTCAGAGGCTTGAAATGAAGGCCGTGGTTCGTTCGGTTGAGGCTGGCTACCTTGGTTTTATTTACAAGCATCTTTCAGCTATGGAAAATTAGTCACCTTGGGTTTTCTGCCTTGCCAAGGGGTGTGCTGGCCCTCCACAAGAGCGACGGGAAGACTAGCAAGGTGGAAAATACGGGGAGATGTGGGTGGCTGGGAAAGCCAAGTCTCTTCAAATAAATTACGTTATTGCATAGACGATAGCAGAGGTTTGCCACCTGCGATGAGAAGGGCAAAGCAGGGCTACTCTGCGTGGCAGGCTGTGTCTCGCGGAGCAGTGACCGTGAGAAAGATCTGGGGTTTATCGTGCGCAAACAGCTCAACTCACATTTATTTTAGGGTCATCCAGTAAAACAAAAGGGCGAATGAGACATCTTGGGGGAAACCACATTGTTTTCCCTTGGCTCTGTTTTTTGGCTTCCAAGCGGGCAAAAGCTACCTCCGTCCTTCAGCAAACACCACAGAGGGATGGAGGGAGGGAAGGAGGATGAGATGCCACCACCTGCAGAGCCACGTACTGCTCCTTTTCTCCTTGTATGCTGTTTGCTTCGCGGGCCTTTACACAGGACAGCAGGTCGATTTTACCGAATTTACTTGCCAGGTATGTTCCGCAGCCCGTAGGAACTCAAATCTGGTCGTTGTCCATCTACCGATTTACCTAAACCTGCAGCAACATGTTTTTTCCCCCGTCCCGAATGCCAAGTCAGCGGTGTTACCTGCTCATCGTTCTTTGCCCTTACTGCGAAATACCTCGGGCACACCCCTGACTCCTCGCCATCAGTCTCGGCTCGTTTGTCCCTTCCAGCCGATGGCAGCACCTTTCCTTCTCTCCTGAAAGCGCCCGAAACACCAGCGCTCAGAGAAGGTCTCTGCCTGCCTGCCTGCCTGCGGATCCCACACTCCCCAGCTCCTTCCTTCAGGCTGCCTGATGGGTGCCGGGGAGGATACGGGCCTGGGTGAAAAGATCCGTCTGGCCGCAAGGAAGAAAGCATCATAACACATTTCCTGCTCCCAGCATTGCGAATCTTCCTTCCCATGTGCTCAGCTGATCAGGATCAGCTTCTTTGCTGCTGTTTTTGTGCCTCTTGATTTCCACGCGGAAACTGGCTCTATTTTTACCCAGCTAAAGCTGATTAGATTTGCAGTAATTGGCAGGATAAACAGACACATACTGTATGCAGCAGGTTAATGCGATACATTCAGTGACCAGTAAATGCACTTAGCCCATGCACAGCACAAAGGAGACAATCGAGGTAATTTATTGTACACATGCCCATGACATGCCCATTAGCCATCCCTGCCCTTCCTCTCTCTGCAAACCCATTTCCCCTCTGAGACAATGAGCGTCGTTGCAGAATGCGAAATGTTCCGTCGTTTTCCCCTAAGCTCTTTGCAAACTGGTGTTAATCCCAAGGACACGCAGGAGTTTCTCTTCCTGGTTAACCCAGGTTCTTGACTTGTGTTGACCCATGAGAGATTATTAGCATTGAAGCAGGCACATATTAAAGAAGAAAAATGCTACTTACAACTGGAAGGCTGACCTTCTTCAAGTAATGTAATTTCCAGCCATTTCAATCGCTTTCATAAGCTACAATCTACCGGAAGATTAGCAGCAATCCTGCTTGCTGCAATATCATTCTGTTCTTTAATTGGTTTTGGGGGTAATTCAGCTAAGAGACCAAGTACATAGGAGAAAACTTGGGGACAATGTCAGGTGATCGTATACTCAAGGAATTCAATTAACTGGGGGAGGAAATGAGCGGGAAGCGAAAATGAAAATCATTCCAGTTTCCAAAGCTTCGTATTTCAGTCTAATGTGGTTAGACCTCGGCGATGCTCTGGCAGTCGCGCTCGGTCTTTGCGACTGGTGGCTGCACCACCCGCTCGAGCCCAGGAGCGGCACGCAAGGTGAGCGATCCTCAAAGAAGTTATGAGCCAGGGTAGGAGGTGCCCTGTTTATTTAAAAACACCCGTATCAAGTCTGATCCCATCCCAGAGGGCTTCCCCATCCCTCCGGCTGCTGTGGGACCCCACAGCAGCCTGGGGGATTTAAGCCGCTGACTCCTGCTGCCGGAGATGTGTTTTCTGGAGAGTGCCTCCATGCAGGGCTCTGAGCTGGGTATAGAGGACAAAACCCTCCTCTTTCTTCTCCCCGGGTTGCTCTGATGCCCAGCATTTAGCTCCCCTGCATACGCTGGTGCCACAGACTGGATAAATACAAGGTAAATAAAGGACCCTGTCGGTCCTTACCTTATCCAGGCATGCTGCAGCCCAAAGCTGCTCCCCTGTGAAGCCTCTGGACACACGCTCACTCGACGCTCGCTCGCCCTTTACAGCTCCACTTCGAGCCCTCTCAGTTATGCAGTTTTAACCTATATTTCATGCAGGCCCTGTTGGTTTTGCGTTGTTTCCCAAGCAATCCGTCGCGTGGGCCCAAGCCAAGGGCTGTGCGGAACGCTAAGGACATTGCATCGGTGTGATTATCTCTACCGAACACCCTTGTCACCTCATTGGTGAAAGGCGGTGAGCTCCCCACTGCCTAATTCCCTCAAACTCCTGTTTGCCATCCATTACGTCACCCTCGTTTAATTCCCCATCTATCAGGTTCAGTGTTAGTGGTTCCGTTAATTGTCCGAGATCCCTCCCAGGCTTAAAGGCTTCAAACCGGCAGCGTCCTGTTCACCTCTTCGAGCGTGGGCACGGCGCTGGCTTTTTCCCAGTCCTCTGGTACCTTCAACGACTGTTCCAAGACCTATTGAAAATCACCATTAACTATCCAGACAGCTCCTTGGCCGCCTCCTTTACAACTCTCGCAAGTTATTCACATCCGCTGGTTTAAAAATATCGAGCTCCGCCAGCTCGCTGTTCAGCGCACCTCCTGTGTAACTCTTGGAAAGTATTTCATTAGCGCGGTGTCTTTTTTTCCACCTGATACCAGGAAGAAACCTGCCCTGAGCCTTTCTGCCTTTTCCGTGTTATTGATAAACCTCCCATTTCTGTGTGGTATCGGCTCCCTGCTAACGCAAGTCTTCTTTTCTTGAAAATCTTGGTAAATATACCTCTGTCTTTAATTTCCCCAGATTCTGAGGTTTATTAATTCCTACCAGTTTCCCTTTTCTTCTTTTTGTGTGTTTATATTTCATCTGTTGGTCTTGGCAGCTCTTCCGCTCCCTTTCCAAGCCGTGTTGGTTTTTTTAACAAAGATTTCTGCCTGCATTGCTGCTTTTTGGGGAAAATAGTCTTAAAAGGCTTGTCCCTTTTCAACACATTTGTCATTTAAAGTCTTTCTCCAAATTGATCTGACTTGTAATTGTCTTCTGCTTTGTGAAACGGGACCTTTTAAAGTGGCAAGTATATATATATATTACTTCTTTGAGCTTTACTTCGTTTGCACTTAACAAGTGTGATCAAGCCATGATCGCTTGTGCCTAATGCAGTGAGAAATTCATCTTCACCAGCCAGGGCGACGTCGAATGTGGAATTCCCTCACGTTGGAGGCAATATTTTTTGGGTTAGGAAATTAGCTTTTTTTTTCCCCAGAAATATCTAAGGATATTTTAATACTGGCAGCTCAAGACCTCCGGCATCCGTTGCTCGGTCTGAAGCCCCCAGTGATCATGAGATTTTTATTAGATATTATGCACGTGGCTGCTTATAGAAGCAGGTTGTGTCGAGTCCCTGCTGCAGCATGGCGGTCTGCTGCAGCTCCTTCTTGCCTCGTGATTTATTTCCTGGGATACCAATCCAGAAACACTCTGGATCAATTATTTTCATGTTGCTAATGACTTGGAACCAGCCTGAGACCGCCGGTGCTCGGGAAAAGGAGGTATCTGCTCCCAAACCAGTCCCAGCGGGATGCGGATCAGGACCGGCAGCTCCTGACTTCGAAGCACGAGTGAAAATCAAATGGCGAAGGTGAGTGAAACGCAGAGCTGCAATACTCCGGCTAGAGGAACCTCCCTGCCACCCGTCGGGGTTAGGAGCAGGGTTGTGGTGTGTATTCAGCAATTCCACCTCGCGCCGGTGGTTTTTGCCGCTGTGGTTACTTTTCTTTGCATCCTGTGATTTCCCAGCTGTATGGTTTTCTTTTTGGAGTGAGTGCGGATGCGTGCCCTCGTTCCTCCTCCGTTACGTTGCCAGGCTAATGTGCCCCTGGCTTGGCTGCCCAGAGTACTCCCAGGAGCTTTTCCCTTTGGGATGGAGGTCAGCTGAGCTCTACAGCTCCACCACCGATGGCCTCACCCCAGGAAGACGCAAACCTCCCTACTCCGCTTAAACAACCTGATATTCAATTCCACATTTAGCTGCCTTTTTCCTTTCTTTCCTTGCTAAACAGGGGCGATTTTTTTCCAGATCACTTTGATGTGCTTCCCCATCAGCGTCATTCGAGCATCCCCAGGAGCTGCCTGCAATTTGTGAGGTCCTGCGAAGCCCTGCTGCTGGTGCCAAAAAAGCCATCCTCCCCCATGGATGGTGGCCCACTGAGTTCAGAAGCCTTCGAATCGCACCCCGCGGCTGGGCTCAGGGAGGCCAGCATGCCGTCCCTCCTCCTCCTCCTCCTCTCCCCAGTCCTCTGTTCTGCTTCGCAGGATCAAATTCCCAGGAAAAGCTGCCCAGCTTCCTGGGATGCTGGAGATGTTTTTCTGGGCAGCTGGACTTTTAGAGATACATCCCGCTGCTCTCATGCCGAGGATGCAGTAGCAGCATGGGTTCCTCCAGTTAATCTGCTCCCTCCCTTTCCTCCGTGGCAGGTTTTTTGCTTTCTTAACCATAGCCAAAGTTCCCAGCAGGTTTTCCGCGAAGGCTGGGTCTCCCCCAATGCCCTGCGCTTGTCTTTCTGAATGACGCTGTACACCAAAACCCGTCACCTCCATCCCCGTCCCTCCCTGAGCTGCTCCGTTGGGCTTTGCCCTGCTCTTTGCAGGGCCAGGCGGGTTTCTGCATGCAAGGGCAGGATGGGATCCGCTGGAGATCTGCGCCTTTCCAACAGCGTTTTTATCTGCAACGCACACTAGGAATAGGCGGGTGAATATTTTATTCTCTATATTTTGCATCGCTCCTGCTGCCCGATGCTATTTCATCTTCCTCCATCCATGCTCAGTTACTTATCATAAGCTGATTTGCTTTTTATTGTGTTTTTTCATCATTATTCTTTTATCCCAAATGGCGTCTCACTCCCCTTATTCACACGTGCACCAGGTTATTAGAAAAAACCTGACAGCCCTATCTGATGCCACCTGTACCCTTTGGGGAAATGACTCCGGAGTTAGTGAAACGTCCTGGAGAAATCCCGCTGCGGTTTAAGGGCAGCCCGGCTCTGGCCCCGGCATGGCAGCATCTGCGGAGGTCAGCCTGGTGCTCGCCGGCGGCAAGAGCATCTTCCAGAGGGAAAAGCCCGCTGGTATTCAGGGCTGGTGTGAAACCTAATCCGGAATTTCCTCCCCCTCAGCCTCCTGCACATCAGCAGCACCGAGGAAATATGAACTGGTCTGGAAAGGACTCCCCGAGGCAGTAAGGACTGCAGATGACTGGGGTGTGAGTTTTTATTTTAAACTAAGTCCTGACCTTTGGAAAGCCTGGGAAAACCAGATTTATTTGGGGACAGGCTCAGGGACAGCAGCCTGGCTGCGTCGTGGTCAACCACTGTGCCATGATCTGCTGTCTGTAATGGTCCATCCATCCCCTTCATCTGGTATGCCCACAGTCATCTTTATTTGGCTGCCGTCATGGCTTTTGGCAACTTTCGGAGCCTCCTGGAGCCCACCTTAAACCCATTAATAACCACAATGGCGCTTTCTGACCAAACCTTCCACTCCGGCCACTAGCAAGACAGGCTACGGGCACAGGCACAGCGCAAAACCTAAATCAGGTCATGAACAGAAAAAGATGTAACACGTGGCTGCATCTTTAGTGTAGAAACTGCCCCCTCTTCAGACACAAAGGTGCTGTTCCCAAAATAATACTCGCTTTAAACCCACACACCATCCTCATAGCCCCGCGCTGGCCCTCGTCACTAGTAAATCTCATTCTGCTCTCTGCTTCCTCAGCAGATTGCCATTAGCAATTTCTTTTCCACTAGGTACTATTAAACACGCTGTTATTTTAAACACCTATTTTATTAGGAGCCGCATCCCGCGTTGGTCGGAGGCGTATCGCACCTTGGGGCGTGCACAGGCGTTCGCCTCTGGTCTCTATACCCCACTGAACTCCACAGAAGGAATAGCTGGCCATTAATTAACATGCCAATTAACATGTAAAACTACTATAACCGTGTAAAACTACTGAGGAAACAACAGAAGGGAGCTCGAATTTCTTTTTCTTCTTTTTTTTTTCCTCTGCCAAAATTTTTATACGCGTTTAAGCGGCTTTGGTTGTAGCGTTTTTCTTGGAAAGTTTGGGGGGGTTCCACCCAAAACCTCTCTCCATGAGAAAAACGGGAGTTTGCAGTTGCCAAAAAATGCAGTAGCTGAAGCGTGAGATTTTTAGGGAAAAAACCCCAAAACCAACAAAACCCCCCAATGGGTAATGAGTACAATTCTTGCATTCGCGAAGGACTCGGTGTAGTCTGAAAAGACATTTTCTACTGAAAAAAAATGCTTCGGCACAAAAATTTCCACCCACTCTGGTTGTGCCTCTTCCCTCAAGCTCAGAGAGAGAGGAAGGTTTTCTTCCAGACGAGGATGGTTCTGTGTTTCAATGGACAGACAAGAAAACGCATCGATCTAGAAAAAAAAAAAAACTGAGTGGGAAGACGCAGTCTGAAACTAGGTGGGCAACCGAGGCAGGTACTGAGCGTAACCGCCCCTTCCAGCGGGGATGCATGTGCCTAAATCCCACGGTTTTCCATCACCAGGGTTTACTCGGCTCTTTTTTTTTCCCTTGGAGTCCCGGCCGAGCCGGGTCTCGAATCCGAGTCGATAGTCTTGGCTCAAAACTAGCCCTCCAGTAACACCGGCAGCGACGGCAGGATGCAAATACGAGCCGGTGCGCCCAGCATTCCTACGGGAGATTTTCCGGAGGGACTGTGTTTTCATACATTGCCCAGATTTTGCTTTATAGGCACTTGTGAGTGTCTTTTTAATTTCTGTTAAACAGAGCTCCCCCTTTAAAACTTGTGTATTAATACACTTGTGTATCAATACAAATATATATATGTATGCTTGCACACAGACGCGCACAAACACCCTAATGCCACCGATACTTGGCATGCTTAGGAAAAAGGGGGTGCGTTGCAGGACCAGGACCCCGCGTGCTCCAGAGGCATGAAGCGAGCTGTCACCGCTGCCAGGGGAGGATTCCGCATCTCCAGCAATCCCGGCAAAAAAAAAAAAAATTAAGCTGCGGACAGGACTGGCGAGGGCCTCCTGCTGTTTTGCACCTTCCCAACTGGATAGGAAGGATCCCGATGAGATGCTTTGTGTCGAAGGGAGGGGACCGAGGTGCGCAGCAGCCCAACCGGGAGCGGATACAGCCCGGACCACTGCCATAAACCCCGAGCGACAGCACGGCCTTTTCATGAATAAGTAATTTGTGTTGCAGTTGCAGTGTGCTGGACCCGGCACGGAGCAAGGTCTGCCCGGAGACTTGGCGTTGGCGGCACCGAACGAGGCGCTTGGCCCTTTCCCGTTGTCCCCCCGTCACCCACCCACCTGCAAAGGGGGACCCCCGGGTCTGGCAGGGGACGGCCGCCCTTCGTCGCGTCGAAGAAGAAGCGAGCGAGCGGGCGGGAGCGGGGCAGGGGACAGAGATGAAGGGATAAATAAAAATGGGGGAGCATCCCGGAGGCGCGGCGAGGCGGCGGGGGGCTGCGGGGGGCTGCGGCCCTGCCGGGGCAGGAGGCGAAGGCGACGCAGTTCCTGTCCCTTTAAATCCACCCTGAGCCAGGAGCCGGGAGATGAGGCAGAGCAGAAAGCTCAGGATCCCTGCTCGTTAATAAGCAGGATTTATCCCCGTGGGGAGCCGGGAAGGAGGGGGGAGGTCGTGGGGGAGAGCGGGGCGAGCCGAGGCCCTCTGCCCCCCCTCCCTCCCGACCCCCAGCATCCACCCTCGCTCCGAGCATCCTCCGGCCAAGATGCGGGATCCGCCGGGCGAGGCGAGCAGTCCCTGNCCCCACCCCCGTTCCCTGCCTTGGATGGTTTTTAGGTGGAGTCGTTTGCACCAAAACCCAATAGCTGCTGCTGTTCTTGCTGCTATTTTTTTTTTTTTTAATGATACTGTTTCCACAGCAGGGGAAGAGAGAACTGATCCTGAACATACTCCCAGAGAATGAATAATCACAAGAAACTGGCTTAAGCAGCTCCCTGGATCTGGTGCATGATTTCGATTGAGTTCGAGTCGATTTGATTTTTTTAATTATTATTTTTTTCCCCAAGTCATCGTTCGCATTTTATTTTCTGCATTTCCTTTTTTTTTTTTTTTTTTTTCACCTTTTGAGGGATTTGCAAAACGAATTACATGCATGTCCAGTGGGGGAAGGTTTAATTTTGACGATGGAGGGTCGTACTGTGGAGGCTGGGAGGACGGAAAGGCTCATGGCCACGGAATCTGTACCGGCCCGAAGGGTCAAGGTGAATATTCGGGCTCCTGGAGTCACGGCTTTGAGGTGCTGGGGGTCTACACTTGGCCCAGCGGCAACACTTACCAGGGCACCTGGGCGCAGGGCAAGCGCCATGGCATTGGCATGGAGAGCAAGGGGAAGTGGGTGTACAAAGGAGAGTGGACCCATGGATTTAAGGGACGGTACGGGGTCCGAGAATGCACTGGAAATGGGGCCAAGTACGAAGGCACCTGGAGCAATGGATTACAGGATGGCTACGGGACAGAAACCTACTCGGATGGAGGTAGGTGCTGCATTGATACCTTCCCGGACGGGGCGGGCGGTGACGTGGGGGTACAAGCCTCCGAACCTGTTTTGTTTTGTTGTTTTTTTTTCCTGGGACCCTGGTTTTTGGTCTGTGAGTTTGCAACCTGCTAGCTTGGAGCGAGGGATGCTCATACCCCGCAGGAGATAAGGAACCAGCCCAGCATGGCATCAGCCCAGCATTTTGCCACAGGTAGCCCCATATGTTCAGCGGGTCTCTGGTCCTCCCACACCTCCCTTGAACAGGCTTTTCGGGGAGGGGAGCCAGCTGTGCTGGTGGGGGGATACCCAGCTCTTGCCCAAGGTGGGGGTGGGAGGATGGGGTGGGCCAAGCCATCGGGAGACGACCCGAGCTGCACGTGGGATTTGCAGTTCTGCACCACCGGAACCTGTTGTATTTGCATCGAAGCAACCCAGGGCAGAGGGGAGGCGAGCGTGTGGGGGGGACGACCCAGGACCGGTGGGTGCAGCTCTGGTGCTGCAGTAGTTTCCAGCGAGGGGCTGGAGTCATTGCATGCCCTGAAGCCCCTCGAAACGCAGCCCCATGCTTAGTAATACCAGGCAAAAGACTTTAATTCAGACAAGAGTCTTACATTCCTAGTTTACAGCTTAATGCTTAGCGTAGGGGCTCAGAGGGATCACCAAAGCTGTCCTCTGCCGTCAACACAGCTTAACGAGATGTGGAGGGGAAACTAGGATTAAATAAAAGACAAGAAAACCCAATTGGAGCGATCCAAAAAAAAAAAAAATTGTTGGACTAACAAGCTTTAAGGCCGAACTAGGAGAACCAGCTGGTGCTCTGCTGTAAGTGGCTGTATCATCCTCTCTCATGTTTTGTGGCTGCTTCTATCTACATTGCCACCGTAATACCAGGCAGGCCTACCTGCCGGCAGCCGGGGGCATTCGGCAGCGCTGCCCCCCGTTGTTTTGCTGGCAAACGTGTCCCTCTAAGGCAGGCTCATTTTCGTTATTTAAGAGGTTATCGTTTTCCAGGACTGCGAAGGAAATTGCAGCGTTGATGAGCTCCATCGCAGCCTTCCCGAGAGGTGCTGCAAGAGCTTTCTCTAGAAAACCCAGTTTGCTGCTTTGTGATTACACAGGGAGGCAAGATTAAATGTTACCTGCAGCTGCTCTTTTATGCTCTCGAAGGGAGAGGTGGAATGATCTCTTGATTTTTGTAATGATAATTTTGTGCTGGTGGCTTTCTCCTAAAAGAAAACATAGCTGCAACCTTTTGTTTCAGCTGCCTGGAATAATGCTGGGGTCTGAGCTGGAATCTGCCGAGTGTGTGTTTGCAAGCCATCGATAAATCCCAGCAGTCCTTCAGTTGAGAATAAAGCTCGATCAGAGAATAATCGCGGCCTCCCACGTTCAAAGCGGTCAGGAGGGGATGGGGGGGTGTGTGTTCTGCGTGCTCCGAACGCGAGTGCTGTCACCCTGCTCCCCTCCTGGCACCCAGCCCCTGCCAGGGAGGTTTGCAGGAAGGCAGACAGAAGTCTCGACAAACTACAGGTCTCTGAGGGCTGGGTGTTGCAGGGCTGGACCCATCCCCGGGCATGCATGTGCCCCCACCCCGCCACGCTTCCCCATCAACTGCGGCGCCGCGGCTCTTTGGGGAACCCGGGGAGCATCTCCAAATTGGGGTGGCTTACCAGCAGTTTCACCGTTTCTGAGAACCTACCAGAAGCAAAGAGCTTTTTCTTCCATCTTGTCAGGCTGGCCTGGCTTCTCGGTGTTGGGTGACCAAAAAGCTGTATCGCGTTTTTGTCATTTTAGGAGGAGGTAAGAGGATCAGTGGGAGACAAGGACAGGGTCTGTAGCACGGTGCTCCCCGGCTGGGACTCTGCAAACCATGCTAGGAGGAGGGGATGGCCGCGCTGGGGACGTGCAGAGCCATGGTACGTGTGGCCAAGCCCATCCCGCTGCCGGGAGCAGGGACGGGCCACGCGCGCCCCGACCGGGCTCCTCCACACCAGCGTTCCCTCCGTTTTGGTTGGGCGTTCACCGCGGAGTGGCTGACCCCAGCTGAAATCGCACTTTCACCAACTCGGTTGCAAGTCCCCGGAGGCCGCGGCCCTTTCCCGGTCGCCTGTCTCCATTCTGGGTGGAAAGCATCAGGAAAGCTGGCCACCTCCAGCCTTTTGGACACCGAACCTTAATGAACTTTGTGCGCTGGGATCCAAGGAGCTGGTGTGTGCGGGAGCTGTGCTGGAAGGGTGGCTGCGTAGCTATGGCACAGGGGAGGCAACTGTTGGGAAGGATGTTTCTCATTAATCTATTCAAGTTATTACCTCCATCAAACTGAAGTATCCTAGAATCCTCGCCCCAGCATCTGTCACTTGCCACCCACAGATAAATATTCATCCCTTGCACATTTTATTTATTTATTTTTTTTTAGCACATCAACCAGGGCTTAGGGGCTGGGTCCCTAAATGCGCAGCGAGGCTCAGGAAGCGAGGTGCCCCAGAATTCATGGGTTTCACTCTGATTTTACCGTTTCCTTGCACAGTAGTGGGTGAGGGCAAATCTCGATGCTCCGCCAACCGTTGCCAGCGCTATCTTGGGGAGCGATATTTTGCGTGACTGATGCACACGGGTTGATGCATTGGGCTTGGACGTGGGGTATGGCGTGCGGTGGCCTGAGCCGCGCTGCCACCCCTCCGCCGTCCTGGCTGTGCTTGCCGCCCCGGGTACCGCCCCCCCCCCACGCCAGGTGCTCACGCCTGCCACACGCACACGCATGCATGCTTCCCCCACATGCAGCTTGCAGATCTCACACCTCCCACGTGGACACACTCATCGCCATGCACACACGCCTCTCCTCCCCACGCTGAGACGCCGCTTCGCCCCTCTGCTCGCATACCCACACGCACGTGGTCTGCCCCCAGCCCTGGACCGGCACTCTCCGACCCATGCATGCGCCGGATGAAGGCAAACGTCCCTCCCTGAGCCATGCGGATATGTGTCTGTCAATGCAAACCTATTGCACGGAGCCCAAATAAGCAAATACAGCCTCGCTGTTCCCCTAGGAGCCCACACTCCGCCGAATCTCCCTGGCACCACTGCACGCCCGACCCACGGTCCTGCACCTGCAGCGCACGTGTGCACCATCCTGTCTTTCCCCTGCATGCGCGCACTCCCTCGGGCCCCCCCAAACCACGATACTGCTGACACGTCCTTATTCTTTTGCCAAAAATCCCTGCCACCTCCTGCCCCCATGAAGAAGCACCCGGATATTATATAAACCAGGCTGCTGAGGATTGCTTCAGTTGGATGCTGGAGTGGCACCGCTCGTTTGCTGGGCCTGGTTCAGCCCGGATCCAGAGCGGGGGCGGGGTTGCTCCCTTGATTCAGGCTGCATCCGCCTGGATCAGCACCAACGTGAGCCAGTGCCACTGCCGTCGCCCTTGCTAGAGCTGGTGGAACCTCTCTGGAGCAGAGAGTTGGAGACCTCCCATCGGAGACCCTCTCCCGAGCAGGTCTGGAGATCAGGAGACATCTCGGCTGGTGCCCGCCTTTCTGTAGCTCCTCGGGCACTTTGGAAATACTCAGTGATTTTACCCTGGGGACAGTTTGAGTTGTAACTGCAGGCTTGCCGTGGAAATCCTAGAGCTGTGCGTTGGGTTTGGGTTTAGCTGCTGCAACCATGGTTTTTGGGGTGGATGAGATGGAGTGGACGAGGGAAGCCCCAAATCTGCTTTTGCCTTTTCCGTCCCTGCCAACGCTGTTTTTCTGCTCCCTCCTCCTCTCCCCAGCTGAGCATTTGGGATCCGAGACCGGGCAGGGGTTCGGGGAGGGGACCAGCCCCTCTCTCCAGTCCCCGCTGCCTGGCCGGCCCTCGGAGAACAGCTCACAGCGGTTCCGTGGACTGGAGGTGTCCATGGCGCATCGGGGCCGTGCCGGGTCCCTCCTGCTGCCACCCCCTCGCCCCATCCCGAGTGCCTGCGTGCTCCACGCAGCCTTATTTCTCGGGAGGGCTACCCCAAAACGGATGGGCGGTCGCATCGCGATGTTCATCTTGTGTAATCCTCCGTGCCCACTCGCCTAAATGAATCATCCCTTTGATAGGTGAGTGAAATATAATTAGTGTTTTCATTGTTAGCACCGTGTGAGTAGGCAAGTGGGTTTTCTTGGCCCGGGCTGGCAAATTTTCCTGCTTTGCAAGTGATGGGGAGAGGGAAGCGGTGCGGTGGGAGCTGCCGGCGTGGGCTCTCTCACAGCCTGTCCTGCCCAGGCAGGAGCCGCGGCGGCTCTGTGCCCCACTTTCCCTACCTCTGCAGTGGCACAGGTGACATGTCCAGCCACTCTCTTAGCGGGTGCGCCAGGAGCTACCGACCGAACGGCTTTGAAGTGGTTGAGGAGATGAAAAACATGAAATATTTTGCAAAAGCACGCCCCTTGCCAGCGCAAAGGGTCGCTCAGGGGGGATGGACCAGGGATGCTGGGGGCGTTACCCGCCTGTCCGGGAAGGGGCCACAGCCCCCTCACCCGAGCCGAGAAGTGGTTTTGGATGAACCCTCACCAGCCGGTGCCGCTAAGGGCAGCGACATTCCTGAGGGCTGCCTTGTGCCTCTGTCCATTCCGGGCTGTTTCACAGATTCCTCTACAGCTGCAGGGACCCAACTAGCGAGGGCAAATTTCCGCGCGATCTATTCATAGCGCAGATGTCGGGATTACCTTAAAAGTATCAGCTCTCGTCTTATTTTGCTGTCGGGAAGGAATTGTTGATGCACTTTAACTAGTGGGTGGAAACAAGCAAATACAAATGTGCCCCGATCCCCTATTCGCCCAGTTCCTGCAGAATCCAGACACGGCCCTAGCTGGTCCTAATAACCCTGCTAAGAACCCGCTAAAAAAAAAAGAAGAGCTATGAACTTTGTTTATGAAGCATCTTGCTATCTAGATTTGGTTCAGAAGGCGCTTGCAGCGCAACAGTGGTTACAGGAGGGCCGTAGCTGAACCATCAGGATGCAATGAACACAGAAAACTGAATCAAAATACTAAATGAAGATTCCAACCAGCGTCATTAAAAATAAATGATATGAACTCATCGTAATTCGTTATCTCACTGGAACATGCTGCTTAGTTTCAGGTACAGCTCAGGACGGAGGAAATAGGATTTTGACCCCGGGGGATAGAAATTTCCAGACAGGTTTAGACCCCAGCTCCATCTTCCCGAGTATTTTGTCCGGTGCGTCGTGCTCCGGGGGCTGGTGTAGGACCCTGACCTCGGGGCAATCTGACCCCCTCGCGCACCCCTCCCTGACCCATAATAGAGGACGACCTAAGTCCTGAAGCACGATTTTAATATCCTTTCCCTGGGGATGCTGGGGTGGGTTACCCTGGGGTTTCTCACGGCTTTTAATGCAAATCCCAGGGTGTCCGCATGTGATTCGATCTCCCATGGGGCTCCTCGTGGTTGGGTGACATCTGCTCCTGTAGCTGAACAGGTTTTTGGGTTTGTTTTTTTTTTCCCCTTGAAGCTCCAGCTTGTGGAATCATGTGATTTTTGCAAGATTTTCAGCTTCGTTTTTGAAGCAAGGTTTCCACGCAGACTATTGCAGAAAAGTCATTCTTACAGGCTTGGAAACCAGCAGACGAGAGCTAAAAATGCCTTCTGTTTAAAAATGCCTTGATTTTAAAATGAACCTGATTAATTTTGAATGCCTCGACTCATCTACCTGATGTGGATCATCCTACCTGATGTAGATGAATGATCTGTATTAATGTGCGCACGACTTGAAGAGACAGAAGCCGGGCAGGATGAGGCTGGTGATGGTCTTGCAGGGGGCAACACTGTGGTTTAGCATCTGTCTTGTGAGAATTTGCAGTTTTTGCCAGTTTGGGGTCTGGCTTTGGCATTGACTGAAATCCTGAGCAAGAAAGGAATTTTTTGCACAAGTTTGCGATAGTTACAGGAGACCCTTGATACCAGTCTCCCCTGCAATAAGCTGTTTGACATAGAATTGGCTTATTTGACTGTTGACGAAAAAGGGAGCTTGGAGGAAAAAAAAACCCACTTGAATGGCAAGCGTTCATATTTTGGGGTTTGATACTGGCTTTTCAAAGACAGATTCTGGCCTTTGAATCAAAACTGCTTAAAAATTGCAATCGATGCATGAGCGTTCCCTTAGAGCAGGCACTCCTAGCCCAAAGTTATTCCCTGAAGAGGTTGCGCTTACTCCTAACATACAGCAGAGCATCATGAATTTTCATGAATGAGTGAACGCCCAGAGCACGGTCCCTAAGTTTGCAGATATTAGCACCAAGACCATCACTATAAAGACATGATTTCCTGCTCAGGGCATCGTGTTGGGTCTGCAAGGTGTTTTCCCTGAGCTGAATAAGGAATCGATCATTTATTTCACAGGAAATAACCCTGCTCTCTCCTCATCCCGTCCAGCACCACCCCTGCTCCTGGCTCAGCCTCGTATCCCCAATCCATGGGGAGCTCAGCCTCATCCCGTGCATCTGAGCGTCTCCCACATCTCACAAGGGACGCAGCCGCCCAAAACCTGGCGCCGGCACGCAGTGCTGTTTGTGAGCGCTGGGGAATTAGCCCTCGCTCCCGTGAGCTCTGCTGAGAAATGGGTTGAGATCACAGAGTTTGCGATGAGGATTAGAGCGCTGGAGGATTAACAGACTAAGCATTAGCCCGATTTCACTCTGCTTTGTGAGAGGAGCACATTAGCCGTAACAAAGGTGCTGAGCGATATGTTAGTAGGTTTCACACCCCATCTGCTAAAGCCTCACCCTGGTTTTGGCTCCGATCGGTGGCCAAAGCCACAGGGATTCAGCTGCCTTGGGCAAAAGTATGGGCCCCGATCACCAGGGGATTGTGCTCCCTTGACTTTCCCTAGCTCCAGCAAACCTGATGCTTCCTGCTCCCAGCAAGACTAGAAATTTCAGTTTTTTAGTTCTTTCCTTTTGAAAAACTTTGCTTCCCCTGACTCCAGGACCTGGCGCTTTAAGAAAAATTGCGATCAGCCTGAGACGCGTTATGAGCCCCATCAGAATTAACGATGCCGAGATTTGATTGTCGTTGGAACAATCATCTGAAGCATTTCTCCAAATGCTGGCTGGAAAAGGCAATTACAAATGAACGCAAACAGGCTGGGGGGAAGCAGGAGATAGAGGAGCAATGAGAGAAAAGAGGGAGGGGTACTCAGGACCGACTTGCGCTTTCCTGCGCATGGCGGAGAGCAAATTGAGTTTTTCCTCCTTGAAGCAAATAGCCGAAATGCCTTGGAAGGCATTGTCAGGTGAGCCTGAACGTAGGCGTGGGTCTGGGGGGATGCTCCTCTCGCGGATGTTATCCGAGCTGAATTTCCATATGTGTTTTTTCTGGAGCGGCTTCTCCTTAATATTATACAGGCATGTATTCATCACTGGCCAGTCCCTGCGGGAAATGGCTGAATTCCTGCAGCTGGGGTTGTCTTCCGAGGTAGGGCATCAGCTTCGGGGCTTTGCCCCGTGCCCTGTCCTGCTGTAGGTTTGCTGTAGGCTGTGCAAAGCCACTCCGTGCCCGCAGTGGAAGGAGGCACACACCTCGTTTTGTTGGAGGAACTCATCGTTCATCTTCTCCGTGCCTCAGTTTCCCATCTGTCAGTGCAAACAGCAGCAGTCTTTGCAATGCCAAGACGCACGTTAATGTTTGCAAGTGAGGGAAGTAGCTTCATTCTGCTGATCTCCTGATTGCAAAGTGTGTTTGGGACAGGCATCATGGCAATGAGAGTATAAAGGACTCCCCATGTTTTGGATGGGGCTCGTATCCCCCGGACGAGCATTCTCGCCCCATATGAACGTGCGTTTCAGGTGATTTTCCCTTTGGAGAACGGTTGAGCAATCCCTGTTCTGTGGTATTTCAGCCAGAGTTATTTTACGTTGTTACTTCCATCTGCAGAGGAGGAGGCAGATTCCCTGGCTGTGGCATGAGGCTGTATAAATCCATCTCATTTCTCCGGCCCCTGGCTCTTGCTCCTGCAGAGGCGCCCGGCAAGGTGCTGGCTCTGCTGGGGCCGGCCCTGCACCCATCTCTACCTGTTTGCGAAGCGATCTCCTATGGTACATCGTCCAAAACCAAGCACCCCACTGCTTTGTTTCCTTAGATGGAGGGTCCCTGCCATTTACCTTTAAAAAGTGCAAGCTAACCGTGCTGATAGGAGCTGCAACTCGTAATGATGTGTTGTTTGTTGGGCCCCAGCAACAGACTTAACGCTACCCAGCACCCAGGCAGTAGCAAAGCAGCCCATGACAGCTCTGCTGTAATCTCTTCTCTTCTCTCTTCTCTTCTCTTCCCTTCCCTTCCCTTCTCTTCTCTTCTCTTCTCTTCTCTTCTCTTCTCTTCTCTTCTCTTCTCTTCTCTTCTCTTCTCTTCTCT
>VZSC01012620.1:154740-170824 GCA_013398225.1 Steatornis caripensis
CCCTCCCCTTCCCTTCCCTTCCCTTCCCCTCTGCTCTTCTTTTCCCCTTCTCTCCTCTGCAGATGCCTAGACCTCACTGTGCCCATCGTGTATGCCCAGCCTCGCATTAAGCAATATGACTAACATCCATCACGTGTTCGTGCCTGCAGATTATATTTGCATACTCAAAAATCCATACTTTATTTCTTCCCCTGTGTAAGCAGTTACCAGAGCATATTTTTGGCAAATTAGCAGCCACAGCAGAAGCATGTGACTGTGTTTTTAGCGTGGCTTGGTGATGGTCAGAGGCATGGAGAGCCTTGGCAGGGTTGGGGGGAGGTAATTTGCTGCTGATGCCTTATCCGTGCGGCGTCGCGCACGTGCACCGTCACTGATTCCCACCTTTCACGGTGGGCAATGCAGGTTACAAGTCCTAGCCCTCCGTATCATGCCAGTGTGGGATTTAGGTGAGCATTTGGGGGACGATTCCTGCTCTCTGACCGGCAGCTGGGGACAGGGCAGGGAATGCCCGTCACCCAGCGCAACGCCTTGTCCTGCTGCCAGGAGTGATGGTGTAGGAAGGACGGCTCTTGGGATGTCTTGGCAGCAAACGCGCACCCGTGTGCGTGCTCGGGAGGACCCATACATGCAGGCAGCATGTTTGGGGGGCACATTTTTAGCAACGAGGCCCCCCAGCTGCTGGATATCAGCCGGGGTGGCCATCGAGGATGTCCCCATCTTCACACCATCAGGACTGAGGCCGAATTAGCATCCTCCAGTCCTCTTTTCTCTCGTACGTCTTCTCTTTGGGATAGATGTTTCCGAGATGCTAAACATGATTTGTGCATGAATCCTCCCTGGGCCTTTCTGATATCGAACAGCTGGAAAGTGATATCTCTAAAACTTGATCCTTCTGTCGTAATTCAAGGGACCGGCCTAATTATTGCCGTCGGACGTCTTTAATTAATATGCTGCAGAGTTCAGAGATAAGACTGGGAGTGAGCATATCGGGAGGGATCCTTCGCGAGATAAACTAACAATTTGCAAGGTCTAATTACTTTGACTTGGTTCGGAAAAGTGGACGGACACTTCGGACAACTCAGACCTCATTCCCAAATTTTACTGAGTGGCAAAAGCGAGCTGGGAGGTTTGGATCACTGCCATTGCCAAACAACGTCACCGTAACAGGCGGATCTGGCTTCGCTTCAAGGATGGGACAGAGGTTACAGAGAAACCTGCGCTTTGAAGCCTGCTGCTTCCACGTTCTGTGGAAGCCTGGGTAGCTGCGCCCGTGTCGCTGATTATTTTAGCTACCCTGGAAATACCTTGCACTGACCCATGACGATGGGTTATTATTTGTGGTTTTTTTAACTCAGTGTTAGTGACGGGTAAGGAATATTTTTCTAAGCGTTTGGCTCTTTCCGAGGTCATGTTGTGATAATAATAGGTATGCATCCACGGGCCTCAAAACGCAGTACAACATCCTAAATAACGGCTTGGATTTCTCCATACAAGAAACTGAAGTGGAGCAAGGCAGGGCAGGTCTGTGCAAACCTCCCCGCGTGCTTTGCCAAGGGCTTCGTCTTGCAGGACATGGAACTGGCCGTCTCGGTTCAGGACAAGCCTGTGAGCAGCCTTCAGTGCGTTGTACTTAATGGTGTTCCTGGACCGGAGCCAGAGGGTTCAGCAGCCTGCAAAATGCCAAATCCTTGGGAACGGGGAGAGGAAATGCAGCCATCCCAACCCCCCAAAAATCCTGACTTCTGTCTCCTTCCAACGCCGTGGTGAAGATGGACCAGGTTTATAGCCAAGTGCGTGATCCCACCTTGGGCCAAGGGAAGCCCCGCGCACGTTGCTGGGCTGTGAGCAGCCCATCATCCTCCCTTGGGACTTCCCATCGTATCGTTCAAAATCCACCTGTTGCTCCAGCGTGCCCTAAGGGAACTCCTGATGCTGCTTATTTGTCTGAAAGCCAGATTCCCCTGGGCATCGTTGTTGGTCTTCGCCGTCTGTCAGCAGGAGAGGGCTGCGAGTGCCAGGCAGCCCTTCAGCTCGAGGTGGCAAGTGGCAAAGCTGGGTGCTTTCCACCGTCCGGCATTTCTCACTGCCATCTGCTGAGTGCAATACCATAGGCCACCTCTACCTGGGCCGGGAAGGCCATTTCCTAGGTGTTTCAGGTCTTCTTTCCCTCTCCATCACTCTCTTACACCTGGTATGGAGACAGATGGCTTAAATGAAGTGACTCTTCTTCTTGCCCGAGGTTTCAGCTGTGTGGAGGAAGAGCAAGCCATGAGTTGGTCGCCTCTTCCCAACTATGGTGAAGACCTCACCTGCAAGAGCGAGCAGCTCCCTCTGCGATCCTAGGCCCAAGAGCCCCGCCGCAGCAGCTGTACCCCGGAGAGATGAGCTGGAGACAGAGATTGGTCTCCTCCTTTCCCACTCCCCAGGAAAATCCCCAAAAACGCTTTGGCAAAGCCAAGGAAATGAACGGAAACCCGTTGTTCTTCCTAGTGTCTGTAACACCGCAGATCCTCCCGGAGCACTTTGCAAATAGCAGCTAATTAGTCTTCCCAATACCCAGCTGAATTGCTGGAGCGCCACTGCATTATCCCTGTTTCCAGCAGGGAGCACGGAGGCTCAGAGGTTGCACCCAGCCATCTCGCTGCTGGCCTTGCACAGGGTCCCGCTTGCCTTCCCGTTTCTGGAAGGTGCAAACCAGGGCGAACCCTGATTTTGGGGATTTTCGCATTATGGGGACAGCAGGAGCAGCCCTGCAGACTCTCTGCTCTCTTCCCAGAATGAATTTTAGCCTCCTGAGCCAAATGCTGAGAAAGCGCTGAATAACTGCAACAAATTAGATTACTTTTTGGTACTTGTCATTTCTCAAAACGTATGAGCTTCTGCTGGAGCATCAGGAATGATGCTTTGGAGGACAGTGACTTCCCGCTTTCTGCTTTCTGCCCGGCCAGATATGGGGCTCCGCATGGTCCTCAAGGCAGTGGAAATTCCTGCAGGAGTTTTACAAGCCTTTTGGCAACAACGCAGCCTTGCTCCAAGGGGAGCGAGCCAAAAAAGCCCCAAAACCCAGGCCTAAGAACATAAGTGAAAGTGGCCCACAAGCGCATTGCCCGTTTTCTTCTCTCCGTGTTTTCATCCCATCCCGACGTTCCCCGTATTTCCCGCGAGCCCATTCCCTTTCTCACGCTCCATCTGCTGTTTCCAAAAGAGGAATATCGTCGCTGATCCATCTTTCAGGGTGACTTCAGTTGTTTTCTCCTAACCTCAGGTTATGCCCTCTCCCTGTCTCTCCTCTGCATGTGTGTGGCCCCATGCCCACCCTTCTTGGCATCGCCTTTATCTTGGCCAGATCCTGCTGGAACGGTGACACCAGGACTCACAAAATCTTCCAGGGGTAAAACTGCAGCGAGCGAAAGCACAACCTGCTTATTCCCTCGGGCTCTCATTTTGCTGCAAAATTCCCATTCCCAGGGCAGGATCTGGCCTTCTTTTCAGCANTGCCCTCTCCCTGTCTCTCCTCTGCATGTGTGTGGCCCCATGCCCACCCTTCTTGGCATCGCCTTTATCTTGGCCAGATCCTGCTGGAACGGTGACACCAGGACTCACAAAATCTTCCAGGGGTAAAACTGCAGCGAGCGAAAGCACAACCTGCTTATTCCCTCGGGCTCTCATTTTGCTGCAAAATTCGCATTCCCAGGGCAGGATCTGGCCTTCTTTTCATCAGGGTCATGGTGGTGGCTGAGATTTCTTGGCTTGGCTGTCCAGTGCTCTCCTGTCATGCATCCGCTCTTGTCCACGACTTGCACCCAGCCTGCACGGCTCAGCTGCCCGCACAGTGCTGCCCTGACCATGTAATGGATGCTGCATTTTTCCCCGATGCAATCACTCCATTAATCTCATGCGATTAATGCTTTGGGAAGCATTTTGCAAATATTGATAGTAAGCAAAGAGCTACAACGCAGAAATGGCTGCTGCTTCGGTTGTATTACCATAACAAGTCACAAATTACGTAGCTCAGAAGGATTTCCTGTGTCCAAGGCTTTCTTGGCTGCTCTTTGTCCTTTTGCCCAGTGCAAAAAGGGCCACACAGAAGTGGGATGGGTATTTGTGACATCTCGGAGGCATCCTAGGNGTGCTCTCCTGTCATGCATCCGCTCTTGTCCACGACTTGCACCCAGCCTGCACGGCTCAGCTGCCCGCACAGTGCTGCCCTGACCATGTAATGGATGCTGCATTTTTCCCCGATGCAATCACTCCATTAATCTCATGCGATTAATGCTTTGGGAAGCATTTTGCAAATATTGATAGTAAGCAAAGAGCTACAACGCAGAAATGGCTGCTGCTTCGGTTGTATTACCATAACAAGTCACAAATTACGTAGCTCAGAAGGATTTCCTGTGTCCAAGGCTTTCTTGGCTGCTCTTTGTCCTTTTGCCCAGTGCAAAAAGGGCCACACAGAAGTGGGATGGGTATTTGTGACATCTCGGAGGCATCCTAGGAGTGACGTGCATGGCTCAGGGGGAAGAGGACGGCACGTTTTCCTCCCCAGCGATTCTCCTCCATCACGGTGGCTTTGCTGCTTTTCCATAGTGCCCTGATTCGGGCAATGCAATCAGCTTGTGGCCGGGACTGCAGTAGCATTGGCTTGCTCCCCACTTCCCATCCAAAGGAGGCATTTTCCCCTCCTGTGCACAGTGAAAGAGAGCGTCTGCTTTTCTGCCTGGACCCTGGGAGGTGCTCAGCTCTCTACATTTGCATTGAAGTCCCTGAGGCACTCTGTTCAGCACCTCAGCAAAAGGTCCGGGGTCCTTTTGCATCAGATGTGCTCATCCTGTTACGCNCACAGTGAAAGAGAGCATCTGCTTTTCTGCCTGGACCCTGGGAGGTGCTCAGCTCTCTACATTTGCATTGAAGTCCCTGAGGCACTCTGTTCAGCACCTCAGCAAAAGGTCCGGGGTCCTTTTGCATCAGATGTGCTCATCCTGTTACGCCCAGCCCAGTCCTACGCTCCCCACGGCACGGGCTTCCCGTTGCACGCTCCCTTTTCAGCTCCCTAGCTCTGAAACAGCTATAGCCGCTCCGTCCTGGCACATAAAGTAGAAAATGATAAAATCTTGTTCCCTCTGCAGGGAGAAGGAGTCTCCAGGCTCCTTGAGAGACTAAGCTTTGTGCATCTATCTGCAAATGTTAGAGGGTAGAGGTCAAGCGGAGCAGGGCGAGGGGAGGAGGTGACAGTGCTTAGCAATGCAGATCAGATGGCTCCGAGACCTTCCAATATTCATGGCCTAATCCTGGGATATTTAGGAGTTTAAAACACACTGAAGTCAGATGAAGGAAGGAGTGCTGTTCAGGTGAGGAAGGATGGATGAACTCAGCTCCCTGGAGGGAAGGTCTTTGGTCTGCTGGTGGCCATGAAGGTGGCCAGATGTCTTGGTGGTGGCCATGGAGGAGGTGACTGTGCCCTCCTTGGCAAGCCCCAGAAGCAATCCATGCCGCTGCCTCTGGCAGGGAAGCAATCAGGAGAGCGATGACACCCATGAAAGCAGACTTGGGGCTTGGGTTTTGTCTTTGCTGGGAGTTGCTCCGTGGTGCTGGGAGGGGAGAAGCAGGACGGGCTGACTGGCTGGGATGGCTCCTCAAGTCCTTGCATCCTCTGCCTAGAAAATTCAGCCTTGCCAAGGGGATGCAGTGATTGCTCCTGGCAGCCTTGCAATTCTAGGAGTCGGATTTAAGGCCATGCGAAGATGACAGGTTCCCGGGCACCTCTGCCTTGCTTGAGATACGCACAGGCGCTCGCTGCAGCTGGAACCTGCTGTGACCAATTTGCCGCCTCTGCTCCAGCTGAGATGGGCTGTCACGCCAGCTCCGAGAGCGCTTTGTTCTGCTCTTCACCGCTGCCCCTCGTTTTCAGCGATGGGCCGCGCTTGCTTTACTGTGCTTCGGTTTAATCCGTTTGTGTTTTTTTCAGCTGCAGATTTGCTAGGAGACGAGCAGGTCAAGGGACCTGCCTGAGGCCAGGGACTGAGTCAAGGGATTCAGCCAAGGGAAAGGGAATCCAGGACTTGAGCAGGGCAGGCTCTGACGGATCTCGTGCAGGACCTTTTCCCCCTGTCCCCTTGCCCACACTGGCATCTTTCCCTGAAACCCAAGCCCTCCCAAGCCATTGTAGGGGCTCCCTTTGCAGGGGTGCCCGCCACCCCCAGTAGGTTGTCCTGCTGACATGCTCTGGGAAGGAGCCAGAAAGGGAAGTGAGATGGTGCCAGGTCTGCAGGGGATGGACCGGACGGCTTGGTGGGCTCTCCGCTGCCACAGGCACCATTCCAGGGTGAGAGCCGTGGGTGCGCGGCATCGCTTGTTGCCTGTTCTTGGGGACACCAATGTGGGCTGCAGCGGAGCAAGCCAGGCTCACTGCTCTCACTCAACCACAGGACACACCTGCTGTCTCCTCCGAGCTGTTTCCCAGCCGTCTTGCCGGTTGTCCTGTTGTGCCCCCTCTTTCTCCCCACCAGCGCTGCCACCACCTCCGTGCCCTGCCGAGCCAACGCCTGCTGTAATCCCAGTGCTCTGCCTCCCTCCCCAGTGCTAATCCTATAAACCCTTGGTAAATCCTGCCCACCTGGCCCTGCCTCTGTGTCCTTTCTCCCAGGCAGTCTTCTTGGGGTCCCCCAGCTTGAGGCTGGCATTTTTTTGGGGTATGCAAGGCTGTCGCCCAGATGATGTAGCATCTCAGGAGGTTGCTTGCATCGAAGCACCGGGATGGATGCCCGAGCCCTGGGGGATTTGTGCAAAGAGCTTGCAGCTATTCGATAAGACAGCTGATGCACCCCAAAATGTGCCTGGGTGCTGGTTTCACGCTCTCGGGAAGCCGTTCCCTTGCGCAGCGTGAGCTGCTCCAGCCGTACCCATTTCCAGAGCTACCACTGAGCCCCAGGGACCAGGCAGGGGAAGCCGCTAAGGGAGTCCTGGGGGTAGGATTGGGATGAGGAATGAAACGGAGCAAAAGGATGCATAGCTGTAGGGTTGGGATCGCTCCTTGCAGCGAGAGTGGGGCTCATCTGGGCTGAGGACGGGCATGGCCAGCACAGCCTGGTTTAGTAATCCTTTCTGCTGGGCCGTTGGGAAATGTTGACAGGGAAAATGCTGCAGCAAGGCGGATAGGTCTCAGGGAACGCTATTTTTGCAGCCAAAAGAGCCGGCTCGGGAGGACCCGACGGGTTGCTCGTGTCTACGAATCACGGCCTGATTGCTAAGGGCAAAGAGCGTCTTGTGCAGAGAGGGGGTGGAAAGCCTCTATCGGACTGAGCCGGCGGTAATCATCCAGGCTGTTTTCATCGGGGCCGTTTTGGTTTGATTCTCACAGGGTTCACTGTTTCAGCAAGTCTATTTTAAGACTCCCTTGGCGTGCGGGAGAGGGGCTGGTGCGAAGGGAGGCCCGGATGCTGCGAGGTGCTGCCTGCGCCCATCCCGGCACGGGGCCTTGCTCTTTGCATCACCGTCCGGGGGACGGGAGGCAGCAGGGCAGCCCCAGGCAGGGACCAGCTGCAGCATCCCCGTAGCACCAGCACCAGGCTGTCCTGGGGCTCAACGATCCCCCCTGCAAGAGCTTCGGCGGGTGGTGAATCGCTGCATCTCGAGCTAGCCCAGAAAAGATTAAACCAGCCTAACAATAAAAACAAGCCCTGCAGTTCTGCTGCCTGGGGTAAAATGCAAAAGCGTGCCAATCGCCAAGCTCCAGGAGAGGAAGGGATTATAAACCCTGGCAGATTACGGCCATGTGTGTCGGCGCACAGGGCGGCGTTATGCTCCTGTTGTGCTTCCCGGGATGGATGGGTTTCTTCTGCCTCCCTTCCCAGTGCCGCGGCGAGGTCTTGTGTGTGTTTCATCCCACTAACGACCAGTTAAGCAACTCCAGTAAGTGCCCACGCAAATATCGGAGGTCAAACAGGGGCACGTTTCCGAGGAGAATAACCAAATGGCTCTCTCCCCGTGAGGCCTTTATGTCTATAGAGCTGTCCCTTCCGCTATGTGCCGGATGAAAGGCGCTAGGTATATAAATAAATGCATTGTAATATACCATCCACTGTGATCGCTGCCGGCAGCACAGGCAAGGTCGGAGTCTGCTCCTGGATAACGATTCCTCTACCTCGTCTCCTTGTCCCTTCCCTTTCAAATTAGGGGTTGTTCGAAGGGGCAATTCCTCGAAGCATCGCTCCCTGCGCGCTGGTGCCTTGTCTGGTTTCTGGTATTTCTGCGCTGCAGCTGGAGTGCACGCCTGCAATCCAACCAAGATGTTATTTTTTCCTCCCACAATGTGACGTTGCAATCTTTGTCACGGAGAGGGGACTGGGATCCAGAGCTGCACTTTGCTGTTCCCGCTAATGATCAGCTTGCAAAGGAGTTGGATGCTGTTAGTGGTGCACAGCATGCCATGCCATGAAATCTCTCTTTGCTTTTGTCTCCTCTTCCCAGGGACATACCAGGGCCAGTGGGTCGGAGGGATGCGCCAGGGTTACGGTGTCCGGCAGAGCGTTCCCTACGGCATGGCTGCGGTTATCAGGTCACCCCTGAGGACGTCCATCAACTCCCTGCGCAGCGAGCACACCAACGGCACAGCGCTGCACCCCGACTCCTCGCCGGCGGTGGCCGGCAGCCCCGCCGTCTCCCGTGGTGGCTTCGTTCTCATGGCCCACAGCGATGCCGAGATCCTCAAGAGCAAGAAGAAGGGCATCTTCCGGCGGTCGCTACTGAGCGGGCTCAAGCTCCGTAAGTCTGAGTCCAAGAGCTCCTTGGCCAGCCAGCGGAGCAAGCAGAGCTCTTTCCGGAGCGAAGCCGGGATGAGCACGGTCAGCTCCACCGCCAGCGACATCAACTCCACCATCAGCCTGGGCGAGGGTGAAGCCGAGCTCTCCGTCATCGAAGACGACATTGACGCCACCACCACTGAGATCTACGTCGGCGAGTGGAAGAATGACAAGCGGTCGGGCTTCGGGGTGAGCCAACGCTCGGATGGGCTGAAGTACGAGGGGGAGTGGGCTAACAACAAGCGCCACGGCTATGGCTGCATGACCTTCCCCGATGGCACCAAGGAGGAGGGCAAGTACAAGCAGAATGTCCTGGTCAGCGGCAAGAGGAAGAACCTCATCCCGCTGCGGGCCAGCAAGATCCGCGAGAAGGTGGACCGGGCCGTTGAGGCAGCCGAGCGGGCGGCCACGATCGCTAAGCAGAAAGCGGAGATCGCGGCGTCCAGGTAAGGTGGTCCCTGTCCCAACACGGCATCTCGGTAGGGGTCCCACCCCGGCAGCTGCGGTTTGATGGGAGAAGGGGGATGAAACTTTTTGCGGTAGTAGGCGCTCGGCAGCGGGTATTTTAGGGAAGCTGCTGGAGGCCAGCAGGCATTGTGGCGGGCATCTGCTGAATAGATTCCCATCTATTTCTGTTCCTGAAAGAGGTTTTGAGTGGAAAAGCAGTCAAATCGCTGGCTGCAGCTGATGCTTGGAGAGGGTTTGCCCTGCCTGAGGCTCTGCTAGAAAGCAACAGATCTGGGGGCCCGAATAATCCCTACAAGCCCCAGGAAGCCCCCACTCCCTGGGCTAGCTGTAGCCATCGCGCTACTGCTCAGTGCTTTAGAGCAGGGACCTGATCTGGCTGAACATGAGCAGGAGGAGGCAGGGGGGAAATGATTCGTGTCTAATTTAGGTTGGAGTAGGGTCCAACTCTGAGCTCAAAGCAGGGGCCCACTCAAGCACTTTGTAGTTGGCTCCCAAAACGTGCCTGGAGCTTTGTGACTTGCAGCGAGCTCCCAGACAAGAGGTGAGCCGAGGATTAAAGCCTCCTCTGCTGAATTCAGGGCTCTCTGTATCATTTTTTCGGGGATGGTTTAATAGAGCGTGGTCGTTCCTTTCTGTTTTATCTGCGAGTGCCACGTATAGCGGCCAGGCTGGGGGAAAAGGGCTGGAGTTGGGGGAAAACCCCAGGTACCTCCTCAGTCACGTGTGCTGGATTAATTGTTGGGTCTGGATCATTTGTATGCAGAGTCACACTTGAAATCTTTATCAGCACGTCTGCCGATGACTTATCTGCAATGTGAATGAGGTTCCCAGGCCTGCTTCGGGAGCATATTTGGGCTTGATGATGTTTTCGAGCTGATGTTGTACCAAATTGTTGTCAAAGCTTTGGAAAAAAAAAAAACAAACCCAAACCAAAATCCCACTAGATTGCCAGGTAGGAAAGAGACTGCAGAGCAGCAGAAAGACCAGATCTTTCCCTGTGGTCTGGGGATGTGAATGCCTCGATACAAAGGCCTGAACCCTGGAAATGTGGAGCTTTAGTCTGCCGTGAGATGCTGGGTCTGAGAACCTGAGCATCCTCGTCCCTGGGCGGTAATGGTCCTGGAAAGCTGTAAGAGTAGGAGTTGGAAGAGATATGACCCCTCTCGTGTTGGAAATACTTAATGAGCTCTTGGCATATAATGTTCCACCTTCTAATTAGGAGAGAGAGAAGGGAAAAAAAAACCCCAACAAATTAGATGATAGGAATGCCAGGACATGAATACCTTCCTCCCCTGTACTGGCTGGGGGAACGTGGTCCTGAGCTCTGCTGGAGAGGCAGGATGCAGCCTGTGACTACGTGTGCGTGGAGGAGAGAGAAAAGCTGTGGGATCTGGGGACTGCCCAGAGAACCCCTTTAAGCATCAGTGAAGGTGCAAAAGAATAAATGCATGGGAGCGCATGGCTTCGAGGAGACCGAACCTGGTCCCGACCGAAAATGCTCCGTGAGCAACGCGGCATCTCAACCCGGCTCCCTCCACCATTTGTGCCCGCTCTTAACGAGTCTGTTCTTGACTAGACACGTGGGGAAGAAAGCAAGCGCTGCGTTTTGCTCTTTTGATGGCCCAGCCATCGCCTCTGGTGCGCGAGGGCTGCTGGCGCGTTGAAAAGCCCTTTATCGATCTNATGAGCAATGCGGCATCTCAACCCGGCTCCCTCCACCATTTGCGCCCGCTCTTAACGAGTCTGTTCTTGACTAGACACGTGGGGAAGAAAGCAAGCGCTGCGTTTTGCTCTTTTGATGGCCCAGCCATCGCCTCTGGTGCGCGAGGGCTGCTGGCGCGTTGAAAAGCCCTTTATCGATCTGCCGCGCAGCCCGTCTCTCGCTGCGCGAGCCGGGGACAGACAGACTCCAACGCGACGCGCGCTGTGCATTAGTGCTGGGTTACCGGCCGCAAATGACATCCGTCCTGGGAATTTTTGCTGCCTGTGTTAATGGTTTATGTTTAGACTCTAAAACCTATCAGCGAAGAGCCAGACCGTTCAGCTACAGCCGGGCAGGATTGCAGGATTTAGGCTTTGCTGGAGACGAGGGGCAGGCGGGATTAGGCGGGTGCACAGGCTCAGCCCCAGGTCTTGGAGGGTGTCTCGGGTTTGCCATTTGGCTGCACGCAGGAGAGGTCCGAGGACCTCGAAATGCAAGTGGGGAGAGCTGCTTTGCCCGAAACCCGCGGTCCTTCCGCTCAAGCTCTTCCCATTTGCGAAGGCTTTTGCACGGACGGCCTCTCCTCAGCATGCGGAGCCGGAAGAGAGCAAGGTTTTACAAGGCTAGAACCAGCTAGAAAGGCTTTCATACAATTAGTCTGATTAATTTTAAAGCTCCTAAATGAATAAACACTCCCCTGCAGTGCCCACACCAAATTGCATCGTCCAAACGGAAATAAATGCGCAAAATAGGCAGTGGGTGCATCGGCGGAGGAATCCTGGTGCTCATTTCGGTGGCTTTGGGGCTCAGGGGTGCAATATCCAGCGTCTAACACCGACGTGAGCTCTGGCTTACCAGCACCTGGAGATTTGATAACAGCACTGGTGCGTGTCTGTGTATGCGCGCGTGTGTGCGTGTGTATTCTCTTCTGTCTAATAATATGGCTGAGTTCACTCTGCAGCCTTTCCCTTGGTGGGGGAAAATATGTGCCCACCCACGTATTTCATTAAATTTGTAAGAATTCAGTATTTTTGAAAACTCTACCGCTCTGTCAGATTTGGTTGGAATTGGCCAACACGTTCAAAAGTTATTAGTGTGGGAGTGATGGCATATAGATATATAAACAGCACAATCACATAAGTAAACCCCATTTCCTGAGGAAAGTAGGCTAAAAACATAGTGTACTGAAGACAAGTAAATTGGATTCTTGAAGTTGCTTTAGTCTGAACAAAGTACAGCGTTATCTGTGACACAGAAAAGGAAGCTCATTTAAGGAATCGTTTTTAGGTTCAGGAGACGATTCTCCTAAATTTTCTTCGATGCAATTAAAATGAAATAACGCTTTTTTTCCTCTTATATCTCCCGTTCGCTGAAATAGTTCGTGTAGAGTCAATGGGTGAGAAGGGCGATGAATCGGGTCTGCAAAAGCTTCCGTTGATATCAACTATCGGTTTTCAGCCGGGGAGGGAGCCCCTTGTTCAGCCCATTTAGAATGAAGGTGCAGGGTGTCCTCCCGGTGCCCTGGAGTGCTCCATTCCCCTCTCGTGTGAGCCAAGAGCCGTGGCTTTTTCTGCTGCTACCCTGGAAGGATGAAGGATGCACTGGAGATGCCCGCTCCCATCTCATTCGTGCTAACGTTGATACCTAAGGCAAATTGTCCATAGGCACTGGCGTGTCACGGTCAATTAAAATATAATATCCAGGCAAGAGAGGTGGGCCAGAAAGCTCATCCTCACCCCTTCGCTTTCGGCACAGCTGCTGAACGTGGAGGATAGATGCACGTGGAGCATCAGGGCGAGCTCAGGACCAGCCCCAGCTCTCCGTGACGGGTGACGGTAGCATCAACGTGAGGCAGACAGACCCTAATTGTCTCCAGGATTTCCTTCTGCTACCGCAGTTCAAGGTTTCATAATTAGTGGCTGGACTACTGATGAGAGGGAAGGACATCACCGGTGCTAGGGATATGAGATCCAGAGACGAGTGGCATTCGGCGTGCACTCGGCTCCTCTCCAGTGCAAGCTTCATGGGGCCCCATTGTTCAGCACCTTAAATAACAGCTCCTTGGAGCAACCGATGCCCTAGCACCCTGGAGCGGATGCTGTTCTCAGGTTAGTCCTAAGTAATGCACTTCCAGGCATAATTATAGCCAAGCCATTCACCGACGATGAGAAAAATATAATTAAACTCAATAGTCTCAGGAGGAGTCAGGCTGCAAATTAGCACGGTGTCATTCAACTTCAGAAAGGGAAACGGGAGGGGAAAAAAAGGAAAAGGAAGTGAATAAAGACGACCTGGCAGCGAGGATGGGCAAAGGAAAATGTTCGGCGTCAGCATGGATGCTCCTTCGGGATGCTGCAGTGAGGGCGAAGCATCCGTCCGCGTTTGATGTACAACAGGGAGCAGGAAGGCAAGAAAAGCCCCGGAGATCTGAACGGCAAAGTGCAAAAGGTTGTTTGAGCCAAACAGGTATTTTCTTCAGAAAAAAAACGGAAACGCAGCGCAGGCAAAACCCGCAGAGAAGAACAGATTCTGCAGTTCTGATCCCAAACATTTTAAGTTGCGGTAATGTCACTACCGGCAGTACGTCGAGCCATAATAGCGCCGCTTAATGCTCTCTCAGGCCTCTGCCTGCAGCTTTGCAATTGTACTTAGCTGCATTTGATTTAAGGTTTCTGCCGGCTTTTCTGATGCCCGGGGGAGGTGGCTGCGGGGCTCCCGCATTAGTCTCGCCCTAATCCCCGCCTCGTGCTGCCGGAGGGTCTTTCGCTGCGGACGGAGAGGGCGGAGGAGGAGGGATGTGGGTTAAGCGGAACGCTGTGGCCCCAAAGAGTTGCGTGTGCCCTTGCTCGAGTTGGGATGGTGGGGGTGAGCCGGCAGCGGGCTGAAGCTGAAACGGGTCGCAGCTGAACCGGCTCTGGGGACGGGGTGGAGCGAATGCTTCAGGGATCAGACCAAGCATGTCAGGGCTTCCCACCACCTCGCCCAGCCCTTCTTTGGGCACCTCTGGGTCCAGGGAGGGTTCCTCAGTTTGTGGCATCTTGGGGAAGCGCTGCCCGCTTCCCTGCCGAGGCCATGCAACCATTCGGCATCTGCAGCTCCCTGCGGCATGGTGTTTGCCAGCTGGAGCTTGGGGCTGTGCAGGAGTCACCTCTACCCATTAGCTGGGGACCGATGGGGTCACTGATGGCATCATCTGGTACCCGCTGGGTCTCGTGCAGGGAGAGTGCGACCCCTCCATCCCTTCCCAGCCTCTCCATCCTTTCCTTGAGGAGTGCAGAGGACAGAGCAACAGGGAGAAAAGCATGGAGGGGATGGATGGAGGTGACTCGAAGCCTGAAATCAGCTGGGGCAGGAGGTAATTCTCCTTAGGGCAGCATTTTCTTTTTCCTTCCTGCCCTCTCTCCCCCTAAAGAGCCCCTGTGCAATGCACAGAGGAGCGGAGCCCGGGGCTGGCAGCCTCCAACAGGCTTCACCACTGACGGAGCGCTGAGCTGAGCTGGCGGAGCGCGCCGATTTTCCTTCCCTCTGCCACCTCCCTCCCCTCCTCCTGCCTGGGCACAAGCTCCTGCGTGTTGACAGGGGTCAGGCGATACCATGGCACCAGAGATTCGGATCGGCTGTTACTCGTCCCATTCGTGTGTCGCTGTCAGCTGGGGTGACACGGGTACCTCTGACTCGGGGCAAGCACAATTTCCACTGCTAGTCCAGGACACTCGAGGAATGGTGCAGATCCCCGGACAGCATCCCGGCGCATCGCATCCTCACCCGTTGCCAGCTCTTGCAGGACCTGCTGTCTGCACCGTGACTGTTTTAAGTCCTCCTGCAACGCCAATTTAATAACCTCCTGCTCAGAGAGGACATACAGCGTTGAGCCCTTTTGCGGCCGTGTCAAAAGTCGGGACTAGCCGGCACACTCGCACATGGCCAGCTCTGCGTGTCCCCGACTGCCGCCCCGCGGTGCAGAGGTGGAGGGGTGCATCTGTGCACAGGCATGGCCAGGCTGGAAAATCAAGTGCCTTTCATAGCAATGACGCTTTACAAAGTAATCTGACTGGAAAAACCTCAGCAGGGTCTTTTTTAGCTTCTAGGAGAGCAGCTCGGCATGGGTTTCGCTAGTCCCTCTCGCTTCGTTGCGCTCCCATCCTTCATGACCGCCGCTTCCGACTTGGTGGCTCCCACCGCCTTCCCTGTCCGCTGAACTGAGTGTGAGCTAAACCACGCCGGCTCCGTGGCCCAGGTGCGCGACACGCATTCACGTAATCATTTCCAACATTGCTAGGTCGTGATGAAATAACACAGGCAGAGCGGAGATTCACAGCCCGTTGGATTCGCTGTGCTCCCAGCCGGCTCTGCCCTCCTCCCCACGCTCGTCGGGGAAGATCTCTGAAATCCATGCTGTCCTGGCAGACACGGTTTATGTTGCAGCAGGCCTGCAGCAAAGCGCAGCTGGAGGGGATGGTTTTGCCATAGAGCGAAGCAGGAGAGGGGGCTTGGGATGCGGGAGGAAGCGAAACACCCGGTGGCAGAGCCGGGATGGGAGAGCCATGCCGGGGCAGAAGCGTGATGTGCCAGTGCCGGTTCCGTGGTCGCTTCTGCAGTGGGACCAGATGGAAACGGGCAGGGATGGCACCGGCCAGCAGCGAGGCAGGAAGGATGGGAGGGTGATTCACTCCTGGCAGCCTCCGCTTCCACGGGAAGGGTCTGCCCCGGAGAGCTGGGCAGGAGGCG
This sequence comes from Steatornis caripensis, assembly GCA_013398225.1. NCBI lineage: Eukaryota > Metazoa > Chordata > Aves > Caprimulgiformes > Steatornithidae > Steatornis > Steatornis caripensis. Next base: position 170,437 of record VZSC01012620.1, read on the forward strand.
GGGGGTAGCGTGGGGGGCTGAAGGGGAGGCCACCTCCTCCTCTCCAGCATCACACAGCAGCCCATCATCGCAGCCCAGATCATCCACCTGGTTTCCAGTCCAAGCCTTTTGCTGGCTTAGCACACGGGCTGAGTGGCCAGCACTGCTGTCCTGCTGGGGCTGGCCCCGCTGCAGAATCAGCCCTTCTCGGGAGACAGTGCAGGATGATTTCAGCCCCCTGAGCTGTGTTCGATCCCCCCCGCTAACACAATAACCTCCTGCCTGCCTGCACAGCGCAGGGAAGAGGGAACGAGCTGGAGAAGAGGATGCTGAAGCCTCTGCTTCACGCTGACGCCTGGTAGCTTTCGGGTGGAGCAGCCCTTCATCAGAGGGCTGGGGGGGGGGGGGA
>VZSC01012620.1:171015-201762 GCA_013398225.1 Steatornis caripensis
CAACAACAACAACAACAACAACAACAACAAAAAAGCCAGACCCTGATTTTCCTTTCTGCTGCTTTTCCTATTCAACGAGCAGAAACTGCAGCGTTGCTTTTCTCAGTGATCTTCGGGAGGGAAGGGAGAGATCCTCCCCCAGCCTGCGCAGCTGCCTGGCAGGCACGCTGGCTCGCAGCCCCATCGCTCTCCTTCATCCTCATCCTCGCCCTCCGCGGGGTGCAGGGAGACTGCTGGGGGGCAAGCACAAACCCACGGCCAAGCCTGAGGGCTGCACGCAGGGGATGCTGGCTGTAGCATCCCAGCACCTTGCTGCTGTGTCCTGCCACCCTAAACCCCCGGGCCGCATCAGTGGGGCTGCTGCGCCGTGTCCCTGCGCGTTGCCGTGCTGCACCCTGGCGATGCTGCACGCCTAAGCTTTGATAGCGAAGGGGAGCCAAGGGGGACGTTTGGGGTCCCTACACTGTAGCTACGCTGCCTTCCATCTCGTGAGAGAGGACTGCGTGCTTTTTTCCTCTCCCAGCTCCCGTTTTGGGTTTCCTGGCATGCGTTCCTGCCAGCTACGCTGCTTCAGCCCTGGCCGCCCACCCACCCGCTTCCCTGCAGCAACAGCCCCGACAGCCCCATGGTCCTGTCCTGTCCCCCCGCACCAAAGCCCCTTCCTCCCTGGAGTGAGGTGAAAGCAACATGAGGAGTGCAAACGAGATGAAAAAGTAGAGCTGTGCAAAAATATTCAGTATTTTCCTTGCTGGTGCTCATGAGCAGCGCTTCCCCCTGCATCCAGAGCTTGGGATGCTGGGGAGACCGGCACTGCCGTGGGGGGAGCGCAGCGGCCAGGCTGGGGGCTGCTGGTCCTGGGGAGCTCTTGCAGTCGGTTTGAAAAGCCTCGAGCAATGAGATTTCTGTCGTTTCCTCCACGCAGGACAAATGACAAGCTGTTCTGGCTTCCTAATCCAGCAAATTAAAGGATTTGACCATAGACCCTGCTAGGCAAATTTCCCTCTGAAAATCCCAGCGGGATTTAACCCACGGATCCCACTGATTGTCCCTTTAAAGTTGTGACTAAGAGAGGTCGCAATTCTTCAGGGTGCTGAGCACCCTAAAAGCCCATTGTGGCAGTGAGGCAGTCATGCCCGGTGCTCAGCTCACCATCCGCTGAGACCTCTGTGTCACTTTTATCCCTCTCCTTTTCAACAGCGGGCAGCAGCCCTTCGCTGCCTGCTCGCTGCCAGCTGGGACAGCGGAGCCTCCCTGCAACCGCAGCCCGAACCTGCCCCGTCCCATCCCTTTGCGTCACCCTTCAGGGATGTGGCACATTATTTGGGGACTGTTGGTTTTTTCGCAGTTCAGCATCAGGAGAAGCCCATGGGAGACAGGCTGAGTGCACCCCGATGGGAACCGGGTGGGCTCCGCGCTGGCTCGCGTTCATGGACCGCAACGGCACAAGGGAGCACAGGACCAGGTCGTGTAGCTTTGCTGAGTTCATTCTGCTCAATTAAAGCACATCTGGTAGCCATCCTCAAAGCAAAACCTGCTGGAGATGGTGAAGCCAAGCAAGGCTGGAGCAGTGGGCACCCCACCACGAAGTATCCTCATGAGCCTCAGTGGCTCCGTGATGCCGTCCTGAACCCTGAGCAGCAGTTCTCGGGGTCGGACTCCTTTATGGAGGAGAAATAGGTTTGTGGGCTCAAAGCTGGACACAGCAGTCACGGCGGCTGTCCCACAGCCACACTGCTGGCGGGCGGCCACGGCCGGTCCCCATCCAACACGACGAGATCCCTGGGGAGCTTCCAACAGCCGCGGCAGGTGGCAGCTTTTCCCCAGCCCTTCGGTCCTGGGGACAAACCGTCCGGGAAAGCGGTGGCAGAGGCAAGAGCCAAGGATGAGGCGCTTTTCCAAGGGGGGAAGTGTGGAGCAGGATTTGGGCAGGGGTCGGTAGCCCTCGGCTCGCCTGCAGCCTTCTCGCCCTTATCTGGCTGTGTCTCTCTGCCTGATCTCTCATCACCATAGCACGGAGGTGAGGCATGAATAATTAAAAGCCCAGATTCTCTCCTGGCAGAGCCGGACTCTGAGTCCCTTCCCCTGTTGTGCTGCTGGCTGCTTAACTGGAAATTTTCATGGGCTTTGCCTTGGAGGCAGTGCAGACCTGCAAACCCAGGGCTGTCTGCCAGCCTTGGGGCACGTCGGTGTTTGGGGACCACAAAGGGCACCCACTGCCCCAGCGGGTCCCCAGTGGCAGCATCCCATCTCGGGGATCCCGTGGGATGCTCGGGGCGCACTGGGACGAGCAGCACCCACCAGGTGAGGATCAAAGCCTGGTGCAGGCAGGCAGCAGGGCTCAGCGAGCAAACCCCGCTGCAGACCCAGCAGCTCGTGCATGGGCCCCCATCTTGAGATGCCTCATGAGAAGCGGGATATTTGGGGGTGCAGGCTGGTTTTCAGGCTCCCGGGTGCTCGAAAACCCCTGAGCAACCGGGAAGAGAAACCCATGCAGGCAGCGGAGGTGAGGGAAGTGACTCCTTCTGGGTGGGCTCTGAAGTTTGAGGTAGGCAGGAGCTGCTCGTTGCTGTGGCAACGGGGATGATATATTTATTTTTTTTCCTCCACAGTCGGCAGGGCTGCGGCCGGCACTCCGCCGCAGAGGGGTCTGCCCATCCTTGCCTGGCCTCCCAGGGAAGAGCACAGCTCCGGAGGCACCCCCAGCCCCTCTCCCTCCTGCCTGCACCCACCGGGGCTGCGGAGGACATGAGGGACCAGGCGACGTGTGCCACAGGGCCGGCTTGGCCCCAGGCAGTGCTCAAAATGATGAGAAATTTCCCCAAACAATCCTGTCCCTTCCGTCCCTCCCCATGCGAACTGGAGCGGCAGACACCAGTGACAGCAGCCTGGCACTCAGCATCTTTCTGCAGCATTTTAGCATCTGATGTTGCTTTTAGTAGGGCCGGTTTGGTGGGTACCGTTTCCAGCTGAGATTTCCGTGCAGGTCTGTGTCCAACCAAACTCTGCGCAGGGCTCGGGGGCACTGGGAGTGGTGGTACCGTGGGTTCGGGGCACGGCCGAGCAAGGTGCGCGTCCCCACTTGGCACCTTCCAGGATGGCATTAAGCAGCGGGGTTAAGGGGTTGCTGCCTGTGGCGTGCTTTCCTTGGGGAGTGTTTCTGCTCTGGTTGGCGTTTTCTCATCATTCCTGCAGGTTGCTGGCGTGCAGACATGGGAGCTGGACATGGCAGTGGGGGATGGAGATGATGCTGTCGTGTCCTGCATGTGATTCTCTCCAACCAGCTGCTTTGGGGCCAGTTGCCCCTTACAGCAGAGAGAAGCCTCCCCGTTATCACTAGGTCCATCCTGACTAGGCTGAATGGGGCAAGAGGTGCACGGAGCAGCGCCCACCTCCAGCATCTCGCTCCGGGCAGGGCGTCAGCCTCCTCCCAGCCGCGTGGAGCCAGACACGGATGTATTTGTTTTCCAAGCATCTCTTGGGGCCCTGGTGGTCACAATACGGTTTTCCATCACTCAGAGGACCAGATCATTTTAACCTATCCCTTAGAACCCTGTCACGTCACCCAGAAAAGAGTCCTCTCTCCTACACTGCAGGGCTGGAGGTGGCGGAGAAGAGCCGGAGGGTGAGACTGGATATCAACCACCTCTCCTCCGACAGCTGCGGAGCATCCGTCAGCGCTCCTGAGGCCATTTCACCTCCGTGTCTTGGCCCGAGTCCAGACTGTGCTGGAACTGAAATATTAAGTTCAGTTAAACGAGTTTGTCATTGACTCTGAGCTGCTTTTTTTTTTGCAGTTCGCTCTGAACTGGGGCGGGTTTTGCTGTTGGGTGTTGGCTGGTTAGAACGGCGCATGGCCAGAGGCACGTCACCGACCGTCCCTGCCCATCAGCCCATCACCAGGGGAAGGGAGGACCATGAGCTCAACCTTGTGTTGCCTCTTTCGGGCTTTTGTGGCTCCGACAGCAAGGGAAAAAAAAAAAAAAAGCCTGGAAAGTTCGTTTGCCAAAAGTCTGTTTTGCCTGAGGTGACCGAAACTTGTGAAACTGCCAGAGCATTTCAGCCAAAAACCCGAACGGGGTGAAGGATCAGGAAAGGGAAAAAGACTTTTCCGTGTGGTTCTGTTGTGGTTTGCTTCAGAATTTGGCTCGACTCGTTCTGTTTTAGGCATAAAAATGAAACCGAAATTAAATGGACAGATCTGCTTGCCCATCATCACCTCCCCCACCTGGAGTTTTTCACTTGAACCCCCCAAATTCTCTTACTCTAAGCACTTTTCCCTTGGCTGTAGGGAAGGGCCCCTAACACTTCCCAAAGAGCCGGGCTGTGCCCGTGGCTCCTGGAAGGGATTTGGGGGCTTCCATGGAAGCAGACCAGAGGCTCCCTCGGCTCCCTTCGCCCGTGGCCTGGTTGAGTTTCTCTCTCTGTGTTGCACGTTGCACCTTTGGCGTTGAGGTTTCCTCCCCGCTCTTCATCCCGTGTGTGGCATCAGTCAACCGAGGAGGTCAGTGTGAAAAACGGGGAGGAATGGTGTGTTTTGGGGAGCCTTCTGGTGATGGACGCCATGGCGGGGTGCCGATGGTCCACCAAATCCTCCACCTTTTGACCTGCACCCTGGGCTAGGTCACGGCAGGAGGACGTACCTGGTGTCCGCACCAAGCCAAGCTTTTTCTAACAGCCTTCCTCCATCCCGCAAGGGTTGTTCCAGATTTGTGGCTGGACTGGCGGTGATCACGTCCCGACCGCATCTCTACCCGCTTCTCCTCAATAAAACCAGGAGGCTGGGTAACGTTACACCAAGCCGCCTATCCAGAGCCACCTCAGTCAAGCCTCCCATCAAAAACCTGGCATTTCCCCAGCGTGACGAGCAGGGACGGGCTCACGAGGGTTTTGGCAGTGCCGCCTTTGGAGCCAGCCTTGCCCAGAGACAGAGCGATGCAACCGGAATGCAGGATCCAGCCTGAAGGCATTCCAGTCAGCAGCATGTACAGCCAAACCCAACGCTACGTGTGTCCAAGCAGGCTGAGTTACGGCTGCTCAGGGAGCTATAACTTGGCCTGTTGTGCATTTAAAAATCTCCACCCGAATGCGGCATTGATGTAGGGCTTTTCTGCTGTTCTGTTTTCGCATTTAATAGAGACAGTATAGATCTGCAGTGTGCGGATGATCCAGCGCTGCCCAGGTTCCTTGGAGATTTTGTGCCTTCGCTTGCTTTTTCTTGGGCTTTTTCTTCCTTTATTTTTTTTTTTCCTTTTCCAAAGGTTGTTAGTGATTTCTTCCAACCTTTTTTGCCTCCTGCCTGAAAGTGGCAGGCTCGTTTGTAACGCAGTGTTTTTGCACGGGATTAGAGGAGCGTTTGGGATGTGTGCATGGAGGTCTGTCTGCCGGCACTGTGCGAGAGCAGGGGATGAAGAGGGGGACGCCAGCGTTTCCCATTTCCATTATGTATATTTTCCGTTATGTACATGACAGTTATCCAGTAAAATCATGAAAACCTGCTCCGTCCAAAGCACAACAGCTGAAAAGCAGGCGGCATTGCCCCTGCTCACTCCTTTCCCTTCCTAGAAGCTAACTCTTCCCAAACCCTTCTCCGAGCACGTTCCTGCAGGTTTTGCATCACCGCCCATCGCTTTCCGGAATATACCGACGCTCCCAGCATTGCTGCAGGTATCTCGTGCCTTCCACGGTTTATAAGAAAAAGGGAAAGTCCATCCCCGGAGCTGGAGTTTGCGTTTGCTGCCTCTGTGTCTGATTTGGGAGAGGGGAGTGCCCCGAGCTCGGCTGTGCTCCGGGGGCAGCTCCCTGCCCCACCATTGCCCACCGCTGCCTTTCCACGGAGGCAGCGAAGCGTCGGGTCTGGAGCAAGGCCAAACCGGCCTCCTTCGGTCGGTCAGGCTGGGAGCGCGGTGAGGAACGATGGCATCACAGCTGTCCTTCTTCCGAGGCAAAGCCCGACTCCTGTGCGTGGGTCTGGGCTGGCAGACACCGAAGCGCCGGGACGGGCAGGTACTGCCTGGCCGCGTCGCTCACCTCCATCCTCGGTAGCTTCATTACAAGTGACAGATGGCAGGAGATGAGACTCCCTCTCCAGATGTTAATTATCTCGCGAGCTGTAAATAACATCTCAGGGCAGCTTGAGCGTCGTCTCCGGTGCGAAAGACCCGTCAGCTTTGCCCTTGCCGAGGGGGCAAAAAATTTAAAGGAAGAAAACCCATCGGGAGGGAAATATTCGGGTCTGCCTGGCTCTGCTTATTCTGCGTGTCCCTTGGCCGGAGAGAGATGGTGGCAGCGTCCTGGCTAATGGTGGCAGATGTGCCTTTGGCTACCAGCTCCACCTGGCCCAGCCCCTTGAAGTCGATGGAGTTTCATCTTCTTGTGCCAGGGCTGGCATTTTTTGTTTAGCGACACCAGGGATAAAATAAACAAATCCGCGCAGCCCCGTGACCGGTTTGGGATGACGGCAATAAGGCGAGCTGGAGAGGATCGTGGCGTTACGGCGCTTCGGCCGCCCTCATCCTTCTCTGCTGGGAAGGACCCAGCTCAGGGTCCCAGGGACGCGTGGGGATGGGAGCAGCCAAGACGGTCAGGATGCAACTCGCTGCTTGCTGTGGGCTGCCGTTTGGGCCACATTTTGCCAGGATTTGGGGGACGTGGCATCTGATTGTAGCTCATCCCTGTTCCCCAAGTCATCATGACTTTGCATGTTGTGAATTCAGTTCTCCAGCAAAACTCATTTTGCCTACTGAAAGGCAAGGCACGGGGCAGAAGGGGACAGCCCAGGATATTTTTTCCCTTACTCAGATTTTTAAAAAATGGTATTTCAGTGCAAAATGGCAAATGGTGCCTTGGTGAATTCGCTCTCCATTTGTAAGCTCCTAAAATATAAAGGTAGAGAAGAATCTGGCACAGGTGCCTGGAGCAATGAGCTAAATGGNAGGCACGGAGCAGAAGGGGACAGCCCAGGATATTTTTTCCCTTACTCAGATTTTTAAAAAATGGTATTTCAGTGCAAAATGGCAAATGGTGCCTTGGTGAATTCGCTCTCCATTTGTAAGCTCCTAAAATATAAAGGTAGAGAAGAATCTGGCACAGGTGCCTGGAGCAATGAGCTAAATGGGAACTGGCTCCATCCCCGTTTCCATGAATTTTGGAGACCTCATGCATGCCATGCCCCAGCTGGGCCACGGGCACCTGCTCTCCGTGAGGTCTCCCAGCTGGGTTGGGAACGGTTCTTCCCCCGTAACGTTACATTTCGTAGCGTAAAACCACAGGGAAACGCAGATTTGGGCTTTTGACCACAACATTTCCCACACTTCTCTGTGTTTTGCTTTCTCGGGTAATAACAAACGAACGCATGCATCGAGGTATTTTTTTCAGGATGAAAGGGTGTGACTATTTATATTTTTTTCTAAATTCCGAACTTGTCTCTTGGAACGTGACTTTCAGAGCAATTTTTTCAGGGCCTGCTGTAACCGTTCCCTCTGCCCCGTGCAATCCGAGCCATCCCCAACCCTTCCCTCTTGCTGTCTCGCTGATGGGAGGCTCCCCTCTCCTCTGCCCGGTGCTCATCGCTTCCAGCCGGTACAGGGAGCCCAGGCAGGGTTAGTCCATCCTCCCACCCCAAAATCTCCATCCAGAGCCGGGAAGTCTGGCAGCGGGCGCGGGGAAGCCAGGCTTTCTCTTTGCCATGCACAGCATCTGCATTCTGTCTGGCTGCAAAGAGCCCAAGCAGACGTTTTGGGCTGCATTACGTCATGTCAGAGGTCACATTAGCTGCTTTTTTTTCTCTTGATTAAGAATTCCAGTGATGGGAGGGTGGAGGAAGAAGCAGACAGAGGAAGCGGGCAAGGCAAATATGCCTGCGATAAGCAGGTAAATGGGAATTTATGCACAGATAGCTAATTGGTGTGTCTAATATTCCACCCCCTGAGTACCGGCACTGTATTACTGCCTTCACAAATCACTCAAGGCAAGCCTAGTGCAATAACAACCAAGTCGGAAGAGCTGTGAGAGGAATCAAGCTGGAATTAAGAGTGGGTTTTATCGGGGCAATAAATGCCAGATAGGGAAAATAACAAACAGGTTGTTAATTGCTGCCATCTCCCCACTCCCTGAAGGAAATGTCTAGACAGAGCCTGGCCCCGGGTCGTGCCTACCCCGGCCTTTGCAATCAGGTTATTGCGCTGGTCTTTTGGGGCCGGAGAGGTGCTGGGTGCGGGATGCGGTGCCCGAGATGAAGCCGAAGCCGAAGCCGGGGCAAAGGGAGGCAGGACGGGCGCTGCAGCTCTCCCCGGCTCTGCCCTAAATCAGAGATGCTTGCACAGAGGTAGAAGCCAGACAGTCTGCAGCGGTTATTAATAATTCAGTCCCAATTTGTCCCATCCAGGAGCGCATGAAGACCAGCCAAGCCTCCCCTCCTCGCAGGCAGGGTTTGAGATGCTGCCCCGAGCAGGCAGAGCTTCTCGTCCCTCCGCGGTGCTGGTTGCAGCTATCGATCCCGCGCCTGCACGGTCGGCTGCTGGAAACGCCTCTCCTTCGCTGCGAGGTGCGGAGCGATCGGATAGCCTTGGGAGAGGGTTGCATCAGCGGCCACCCGCTCCCCTCGGCTCTGGGGTTCAGTTACCGGCATCGATCGCTTGGAGACTTTCGCTTTGTGTTTCTTGGTGCGTCTCTTGGTTTGATGCAGCGAGGGCCCGATCCTGCCCTCCGCTGTGCCAGTGGGAGTGTAAAATAACCCTTGGTGAGTCAATACAGGTGAGGGGCTGGCGCTCATGCGAGCCTGGTTTTTGCACGTGCGATGGTCAGACTGAAAAACTCCTTTTCCTCGACATAAAGTGCATCCCGATGCCTCCCTGTGCGCCCCTGAGCCAGCCCCACCGTGGCTTTTCAAGCGCAAAACAGAGTCGGGTTTGGAGGGAAGAGCAAAGCACCGAGTCTTAAACGCCCTGCAAATGCTCTCTCTGAGTTTTTCCCGAAGTATTTTCTTGCAGCTGGGGTATGTTTTAATTGAATTTTGCCAGTTGAAAAATACATGAACCTCTGTAAAGGAGGGAGAAAACATTCCTCCTACAGGAAGATAAAGACGCATTTAAAAAAAAAAAACACCACAAACCCAAAAGCTGCCTGATTACATATTGACCTGAGAGACAAAGTGAATCCAACTGGAGCCAGCCTGGCCCCTTAGGAAAACTTGAGGCTGTTCATTATGTCCCAGGATGAGCTCACCGGCTGGTTAACTCCATCCTTGCCACTGGCGAGTGCCTCCGAGCCAGCAGCGCTCATCTGCTGAAGCGACGCCTTCAGCGAAGACGGCACGTGGCGGGTTTGCGCGTTTTTCCATCAAAATACAGACCGGACCATGGGGTTTTCTCCATTTATATGGGAGGAGGAGCTTAAAAAGCTGCACGGAAGAAAGTTTCAATAATAGCTTTAATAACTTTCTTTTGAACTCAGCTTTCTTGCTTCGTTTCCAAGCTCTGGACAGTAGATCAGTCTGACCATCACTGCAGCCCCTCCACGTCAGTAAATTCAAAACCAGGAGGAGGAGACATCAAACCCCTTTGTGTTTACCAGGAGCTTGATTTTTTTGAGCTCCCTTGCAAGAGGGTTGATTTGTAGGTGTACGAACAAGGTAGAAAAGATTAAACCCTAACAGTCCAGTTGAAATCAGCTGGGTCCTGAGCAAAGGGCTTAGGGTTTGTTCCAATCTCGTGCGTGCTGCTGTCGAGGAGTTGGGACGTTCTGGAGAGCTTAGGAGAGGTTTCCATCGGCTCTCGGCATGGGATGAAGGAAGGCTGGGGACCTCCATCCCTGCGGTGGGGTCCCAACAAACACCAGCAATAAAGCAGCAGTTTCGCACTTCCCCGTCAAGCCTAAATCCCACTGAGGAGGGGATCCATCGGCCAAGCTTTGAGTTCGCGGGGACGTCGGAGAAGCAAGGAGTTTGCTTGCAAAAGAACAGAAATCTCCCGGCAAGACCTGCCATGTGAATTTTGGAAAACAGACCTTCTTTTCCAGAAATCTTGCCCGTATGGTGCTTTTTTGCATTTAAACCACGAATAATGCGGATTTCCCCCTGCGTCCAGCACATAGCTTCCTTCGGCCCCAGACATACTTTTGCTCAGAGTCTGCTACCTGGTTTTTACGGAAGAAGAGCCTGTTTTTCGTACAGGAATGCAAGAAAAAAAAGGAACAAGGACGGTGAGTCCCTCATCTGGTTCCAGCGCTCAAAGACAGTTGGATGGAGGTGAAGGATTCGGAAATGAAACCGACTTCTCGTGACACCGGGTGCCAATCCCTGCAATTACAGGCATCGCACTTACGACTCCTGAACAGACCCGTCTCCATTCAGAAATGTTTCTGGTGGTCCGTAAACTTGCTCTAATTTCAAGCCCAATTTTTAAGCAGCTTGTTCCACTTGTTCTCCTGCCAAAGCGGTCCATTAACCTAAACACCACTCAAGCCTTGCTTGGTTTTAATTTTGCTTCGTTTCTTCATGAAACCATCAGGTGCCACAGATCTTACTGAGAGCTCACTTCTTTTTGGCTAAACTGTCCCCAAGCATCCGATTTGCAGCAGAAGCCCTTGCATCGGCTCCTCGCTCACTCAAAGCCAGGCCAGAGTCGCTGTTGGCATTCCTAAAAAGCCAAGGTCTTCCTTGCAGATCAGTTTATTCCATCTTCTTATAGATTAGCCAGAGTTGATAAACTTGGCATTACGAACCGCTCCCAGGTATTGCCCCTTCCCTTCTCAGTCCTGGCCAAATCACAAGAGATCTGCAAAGGTTTGCAGAAATCTGTTTGGTTGCGATTTTTCCCTGCCTCCTGCCAGCTCTTCTTGCCAGTTTGACCATTTGCCCGGTCATCCTCCGAGAAGAGTGAGTCAGCTTGGCAAAAAAAATTAATAAATAAAGGGTTAGGGTTAGGGTTAGCCTCCCAAGCCAGTCCCAGCATGGACTCCCTGCCCCGACCCAAACTGGACCTTTGGGTCTCCAGAGCTATGAACCACTCCCACCACCATCCCTCTGTCTCTTCCCAGCTCCATCCTTGCCAAAACACCTTCCCCCGATTCAGCTTGGATGGCAAAGCGCACTAAAATGCGATTTAGAGTCGTAACCATCCTCAGAAGTCCCGCTGCGCTCGCGTGTGCTGATGTTGGGAGAGCTCCGGCTGTCTCCGTCACCTCGGGACGCATTGCTCCTCGTCCCCTGCTTGTCCATCGATGGCAGAAGAAACCCAGATGAGCACCTTCCAGCAGCTGTGCAACTTCTGATCAGCTCCGTTAAGATGAGAGGAGCACCATCCTCTTGCAAAGAATGGCTTTTGTCCAGTGGGCTCGTTACGGGGTGGAGGACGCCACAGGAGGTAGCGAAGGAGCGATGCAAGAGGATCCGCTTAATTCCTTCCACCCCCGAGCATCCCCGGCCTCCTCCTCCAGCTGTAATGAATCCATAGGGAAAGATCCAGCCTTATTTTGACTGTGGTTTCTAGGATGGTGCCTCTGTCTGTGAAAAAATTATGACAGCGCTTATGACAAGAGGAGAAGAGTGATTAGATCGGGCCGCATCTATGTGTCGGAGAGAAGGACCGGCTTTACAAGGAAATAAACTCAAGCAATTAACCGGGGAATTAAGATTTAGAGCACGCTATGAGCAGCAGGCGCGTATAAAGGAGACAGCTGTTAAATTTAGTATGTGACAAAGTCATGCGAACACTAACTGGATTACTTGCATTTATTTGGGAATTCTTATGTATTTTATTATGCAACGTATAGATCACCATAATTCTGCTTTTCACTCCGACGGCGCCTCTCCTCCAAGCGTCTTAGAGAGCATTACAAACAATTAAGCCTGCCTGCGCCTCTGCGCAGCGCTCGACGTTGTATCCACTTTGTGGGTATTGAGTATAGTTTAGATCAGAGATGGCTTAATTAACGTGATTTGATTTTTAACTCTTCCCGGGCCAAAGCCTCTAGTTGCTGCTCTTCCACAGTTATGGACTAGACCAGAAGTCACTGGAGTGAGTTTTCCAGGGATGGAAATTAATCTGTCCATCCATCCGCCCATCCATCCATCCATCCGCCCATCCATCCATCCATCCATGCCCAGGGATGGTGATTTTGACCCATTTTGGTGAAAAANTAATCTGTCCATCCATCCGCCCATCCATCCATCCGTCCGCCCATCCATCCATCCATCCATGTCCAGGGATGGTGATTTTGACCCATTTTGGTGAAAAAAGGGAGGTGATGAATGCCGAAGAGAGGCGAGCATGGCTTGAGCGGTGCCTCCCCTTACGCTCTTCCAGTTGCCCCGGCTCTGCAGGCACCTTCGTGTCCCCCCAGGACCCTTGGAATTGGCACAAGCTGCTTTTCAGCGCTTCCAGCCTCCTTCCCTGGCACGAAGTGACAGATAACTGCCTCCAGTTGCATCTCCAGGGAGGAGTTTAGGGAGGCGTCGTGTAATCCTGCCTGCTGAGTTTGGTCCAGACACTATCAGACGTTATTAATCCTTTGTATGAGGCCAGCGGGGACCGGCAGCCTGCTGTATAAATGTGCTGCAGTATGGGAGGGACAGTCCCTTCCCTGAACAGTTTCCAGTCCGAGGAGACGGCGGAGGGATAGACGGATGGCGGATCTTTGGATGGAGAAGCTCCCGTGGAAGATGCCAGCCGTTTTAACAAGCTCAGAGAGTCAGCATCTTCATTTTAAGCCTCAGGTAGCCCCATCCTTGGCACTGGGAGGGGGTTTAATCGGCGGGTCTGATGCCCCAGCCTTTCCCACCAACCCCGTCTGTGCCGAAAACGGGAGCAGTTTGCTTCTCCTCTCCCAGCAGTTTGCAGCAGCTCCTACTCGGAGCATCCCTGCTCCTCCTAAAAGAGCTGAACTGGGATATCTGCCAGGGGATGGGGCTGTAACGTGCTCACTCCTCCGACCCCGCGGGAGCGTGGGGCAGAGTAAGCGCTGGAGCCAAGGAGGGTAAAAAAAGATTTAAAACCAATTTTCGGTTGCGTCGGTCATGGGGAACCTGTGGGACCCATAGCAGCATCAGTGCAGCCCCTCTACCACCTTCGATAGCTCTGGAAGAACAGGTCCTATGCAGTCCCGTGGAGCAGACAGTTTCTATAAATAAAGCACTTATTAGAGTGAAGACACTCGAAAACAAGCAACAGGTTGGCTCTGGAGCAGGGACCCAGCGTCTCGCCCGGGCTCAGGGAGGTGACGGCACACAGACACACGCGCACCCAGTTTCGTATCCTCGGCTCGTGCTGCATGATGCAACGCCAGGCACGTTACTAGCCCTATTTTCCGTTTATAGGAGCCTGTCAGAGATGGCACTCCTCTCCGAGCAGATGTCGAAAAATTAGAGGGAATTCAGAGAGCGGCAGGAAAAAAAAAATGATTAAAGGAGATGGAGGGCCTGATTTTGGAGGGAAAAGAAATCAGCTGAGCTATTTATAACGCTGCCTGCACAGGCATTTTTTTTAAAGTGCCTCGATAGCTCAGCTAAGGAGAAGGGGCAAACCAGCCTCCGAAGGATGCTCGCAGGAATGCTGCGGAGGGGCTGTGCGAGAGGGTGGAAATCCCGCGCGATGGGATGAAATGCCATCAAACACGAGTGTCCGGGGAATCGCCGGTAACGGGTGAGTGCAGCAGACAGAGCCGCTCAGCCAGAGTGAAAAAAAAAATGCCCCGATAACAGTGTGTTAAGGGGTGTTAGAGGCAGTACCGATGGCGAGCCCCCCGCTCCTACCTCTGCTCTCGGTGACAAACCGCGCTTGTATTTACATCCAGTGTTTTACGCAACAACGTAGGGTGGCGGGGCTGGAAGTCTTCACTTTTTCATCCGAAAGCGAATGGTTTTGGTTGAAAAAACCAACCCACCGGCTTTAAATTCAGGCTTTCAGCCCCGGAGGCTCGCGGGAAACGCACGCAAACGTTGCTGCAGCCGTCTGCCGGGCTGGGGTCCCGCATGGAGGGATGCGTGATGGAGGGGACCAGCCCACTTCGGGGCGATGCATCCCAATGGGGACAAAGCATCCTGTCCCTATTTCCAAATTACTTGGGCAATTTGCAGACTGAGAAGCATTTCATGAGCGTGTTATCAATGTAGCATCACCTGTTCCCCAACGAGACCCAGCTCCCTGCGGCGGCTCCTCTGTTGCGGTCCAAGGAGGTCGGAGCAAAGGGGTTTCGTGGGGGCGGTTTGGGTTCCTCCATGCTTTGGTCTGCAGAGGGAATCTGCCTAACGCGGTCCTTGTCTTTCTGGTTGTCTTGCAGGACCTCTCACTCCAGGGCCAAGGCGGAGGCAGCTGTGACAGCGGCGCAGAAAGCTCAGGAGGAAGCGCGGATCGCCAGGATCACTGCCAAAGAGTTTTCGCCTTCCTTCCAGCACAGGGAAAACGGTCAGTGCGTGCCGCTGCGCCGGCTGGCCCCGGTCACCCCGTGCCGCTCTCTGCCCCGCTCAGCCCTGCAGAGACCCAAACCCCCCCCAAAACAAGCCCTGCACGGAGGTTCGGTCTGGGAAACCGCCCCGTAACCCCAGCTTTAGGAGGCTTTTAGCACGAGGGTTTCGATATTCAACACTTCCACCATGTGCAGTCCTGCCATTACAGGGATCTCTGCTTTTCTAACCAAAACACTCCCATTTTTAAATTTGTAATTCTTGGTGGTTGCACAGGGAAAAAAAAAAAACCAAACCCTAACAAGAGCTCCGAAAGCAAAACGCAAACACAAGTGATCCCAGGGGCAGGCTCTGATTTTATGGTTCATTATTTCTTTTGGACGCTTGGGCTTGCAGAGCTGGGGCAGCATGCCTGGGTTCCTAACCCTTTACTGGGGCGTGCAAATCGGTTGTGTGTGCGTGCAAAGGTGTCGAGGAAATACCCGCTCGAGGTTTGCCTGGCCGCTCTTCCTTCCCTCTGTGGTCTTCGACGTTTCTTGCTGGTTTGTCCAGATTTTTGCTGGTTGATGAGAGGCTCGGGCTCAGCAAAGGCTTGGGGAGGAGGAAGCCAAAGTGAAGCGGTGGTCGGGCTGGGATCTGCAGCCGGTGGACGCATGGGGAGGATTTGACCTGCGAAGGCTGTGTCTATCCGGGAGCAAGAGGGGCTGCTGTGAGTGGAAAGCTCCGAGTCCCCGCAGCAATAATTAACATAGTAATTAATATATGTGAATGGTTTTATTCAAAAGTTTTCCTTCTCCGAACCCTCATTAGGAGGTGTCTCGTTATTCCCCCCCACCTCCTTCCAGCTGAAGATTACTCATTCGGCTTAATTGCTCCAGGGGCTGGTGCCGGTGACTCACGGCGGCGGTGCCGTTCCCAAGGCAGGGAAAAGGGATCGTCGCATTTTGGACCAGCTGGCCCATGCGCAAGTCCTCGCTTAACCACGGTGGAGAGGCTGCGGGGGCGGCCGGGGGCATCCCATGGCTCCTCAGCGATGCGCCAGACTGGGTTCGAGGTCTGGCTTCAGCCGTGAACCAGCCTGGGCTGGGGTGCTGTGCGAGGCAAAGCCCCATCCAGGACACGGCCGTGTGCCGATGGGCGTTTCGAGGGGCAGAGCACGCAGAGCCCCTCACAGCTGAGCTCCGCGCATCTCTGCTCGCTGGGCGAAGGCGCAGCCCTGTTCAAACACCCCTCGGCATTTCTCCTCCCGCAGAGTCCAATTTGCGTATCGGAGATCTGAGCCTTTTTGCAGGGCTGCGCGCTCCCAGGGGCTTCTTCAGCCCTGAGATACTCCTCGTCTCCATTTCCTCTTGCCAAGAGACTTTGCCGTTTTAAATCACCTCTTGAAAAGATATTTTTAGGTAATACATTTTTTACTAGGTTCTAGACGGGGACGTGGTGCTTGACTTGTGTTGGGGCTCGTGTTTCTGGTGCTCACGTCTGGGTGGGTTGTGTGTGAGCGAAGGGCGGGGAAGGAGTTTCCACTTAGAGCACATTAAAAAACAAACACACCATCCAAGGCGTGCCGGGAAACCTGGGAGCACCCGCGGACCACGTCGTGCAGATAATAGCTGCGAGCGGCCTCGTCACCCCCCAGACCCCGTAACCTCAGGGTGCAAGCGGCCGGGGGGCGGCTGGCTGGTGGGAGCCGCAGCAGGGACGGGGCGAGCCGCGGACGGACTGCGTGGTGTTGCAGGGGCTGTAGGTGCCCACCTTGCACAGCGCTGCAGGCGCTGCATGCCACCTGCCTTGCTCAGTATCGTGGGTGTTGGATGTGCCCCCCTTGCACAGCATCGCGGGTGCTGGATGTGCTCACGTTGCAAAGTGTTCTGAGTGCTATATGCCACCCGCCTTGCACAGCATCGTGGGCGCTGGATGTGCCCCTCCTGCTCAGCATCGTGGGTGCTGGATGCGCTCCATGCAAAGTGTCATGGGTGCCGTCTGCCACCCACCTTGCACAGTGCTGTGGGTGCTGGATGTGCCNTGCAGGCGCTGCACGCCACCTGCCTTGCTCAGTATCGTGGGTGTTGGATGTGCCCCCCTTGCACAGCATCGCGGGTGCTGGATGTGCTCACGTTGCAAAGTGTTCTGAGTGCTATATGCCACCCGCCTTGCACAGCATCGTGGGCGCTGGATGTGCCCCTCCTGCTCAGCATCGTGGGTGCTGGATGCGCTCCATGCAAAGTGTCATGGGTGCCGTCTGCCACCCACCTTGCACAGTGCTGTGGGTGCTGGATGTGCCCACCTTGCAAGGTTTTGCGGGTGCTGTGCGCCACCCACCTTCATAGCACCGCAGGGGCTTTCACGCCCTCCCGGCCGTCAGCCCCGCAGGCGTCCTGGCCCCGAGCATCCCCGCAGCGCAGCCCCTGTGTGAACAGACACAGACTCCAGACGGGCAGGCACCAGCTCTGGCTCCAGCCACCCCACAGCAGTGCCCCAAGGCCTTCAGCAGGAAAAACCCGAAGTATCTCTGCTCAGTACCCTGCATGGCCCTCTCCCCTGTGGTTTTCCATCCCTGTCTGCCAGGGGGATCTCCCACATCCCCATCACGCTCGCGGTGGTTGTGCCTCCCCGGTTCCTGGCTCTGCCGGACGCCCCGGGGGTCAGCCCTTGGGCTGGATGGTGCTGGTGAAGTGACTCCCCCAGGGTGATGGCAGCACGTCCGTGGCAGAGGCAGGAGCTCGGCACCGCTCCCAAATCCTGTACGTGGCTCCTCAGCAGCGTCCCAGGGCACGTGCTTGGCTTTGAAGATGCCACAGCCGGGCACGGCTGCCTCAGTCCTGCTGGAAATCCAGATTTGATGCTCCGCATCCTCCTTCGCACTCTCACAACCGTTCTTCCAGGAACATCACGTGCTCTGCGACTAATTTTAGCTCAGAATAATTGTTGCACATCCTCGGGTGTCGAAAGACAGCAAGANAGTCCTGCTGGAAATCCAGATCTGATGCTCCGCATCCTCCTTCGCACTCTCACAACCGTTCTTCCAGGAACATCACGTGCTCTGCGACTAATTTTAGCTCAGAATAATTGTTGCACATCCTCGGGTGTCGAAAGACAGCAAGACGGCACCGTGCATCTGTCGAGTTCCTCTGCAAGGCGATGGCTGCATCCCTGTGGGTCTCCGGGGCTGGGGGCGGGGGGCGACCGTGCCCCAGCCCCTGCTTGTCTGTGAGCCCCAGCCAGGGGCTGCAAAACTCAGGGGATTAACCCGTAGAGAGGGGGAATTAGCTCAGCTTGTTGCAGGTCCAGGTGGGAAAGATTTAGGGTGAGAGGGTGCTTAATAACGTGGTCCCTGGTGTGGTTCCCTGGGGGGAGGATGCTGGAGCATCATTGGGCTTTTTCACTTCCGTCGTGGGGCTCGGGGGGCCGGGGAAGACTGAGGTTGGAGCTAAGGTGCAGGATCAGCGGGTGTAGCAAGGCTGAGGC
Source organism: Steatornis caripensis (assembly GCA_013398225.1). NCBI lineage: Eukaryota > Metazoa > Chordata > Aves > Caprimulgiformes > Steatornithidae > Steatornis > Steatornis caripensis. The sequence goes on from VZSC01012620.1 coordinate 188,879, forward strand.
CGGTTGTGCCGTTGGAGATCAGCTGTGGGGTCATCGGAGCTAGTGGGAAGCTTTCAAGCGCCTGCACCTCCAGCCGAGGTGAACAGGGACGCCCCAAGCCTTGGGTGAGCCCGTTACGATAGCTGGCTCTACGGCTTTCTCGTACGAAGCCACTTACTCCCTTGCTGCCTCAGTTTTGCACCTGTGAAATGGGAGCGTGGCTGGGACGGGAACGCCTCAGCAGCCACAAACTCAATGTGGATTTTTCCCCAGAGACAGTTGTTCCGTGCGAAAAGGGAGGGGGCAAAGTCCACCTGTCACCTTCACCGCGACTTCCCAGCGGCACGAGGATTGCTCGGGGGCCCCGGATAAATCCCGGGAGGTTCAGCCTCTCACAGACAAACACAGAGACACAGGAGATGAACTAAAACTGTGCTATCTGGGTATTGTCCCAAAGCATAAACAGAATTTTCTGTGGCAAATAATAAAAAAATAAAATTGTCGGTCATTAGAAGACCGATTTCCCATTGAGAAATTGCTTCTGTAGGAAATTTCCAAGCAGCCTCGCTACTGTTTGCCTCCCCTGCAAGTGCTTCGATGGGGACATCCATCCCCACGCTCCCGGCATCCCCCGTGTGTATCCGAACCACGGCGCGGTGGGACGCGGGCACGGCTGCGGGTGAAGGCACGTCCCGGCGGCGGCAGCTCCCCAAGAAGGAGCGATAGAGAAAATTACTCAGCAGAAGTGATTAGAGCAGGCGCTTCAGAGCATTTATTTTTAAACCATGGTAAGAAATTGAGTTCTTCCTCTTTTTAAGACTCATTTCTTGTCTAGCCATAGCAATTGCAATTAGATGCATTTCAGGGGCATTAGGCAGTTAATATATTTATCAAATTATGCACGTAATTTAGCGTGGCTTTAGCTGGGAACAACTATGCCTTCAGAGAGTAAAATGAGAATTAACCAGTATTAGCTTGCACTCCCTTGAAATAATTTGGTGTTTCATCAATGATTAATAAGTTGCCGTTTTTCGTAATTGTCGGGAGAGGCAGCGTGTTTCTTGCCAGCTGGTCACCTCCGGCAGAAGAGACCCTTGAAGCCTCCGTCCCCAGGTCCCTGTCCCCAGGGAGACATCGTCTGGGGTGTCCCCTGGGCCCAAAGGGAAGGCAGTGCGTTCAGCACGGTGAAGATCAGATGTTGGTGTACGTCGTATGTGTTCACGTAGCCCTGAGCGCGCTACCTTGCTCCTGCCTAAAGGCGTGAGGCACGACCGCCAGTGTGCCCTTCATCCATCCTGACCGGCAAGGTGGGCTGAGCGAGGAAATGTCCGTGCCCTCCTTGTCTGTATGGGGCAGGAAAGCTGCTCGGTAGATGGTTTGGGGGGGGGGGTTGTTTCTTAACGGGAGGCTTGCACATCTGTCCGGATGGGACCGTCTCCCTCCGAAAACTCGGAGGTGGGATTCCTGGTCTGCACGTTGCAGCTGCAAAGTCAACAACGTGTTTCCCATCCGGGGAGGGGTGCGAAGGCTGCCGGCAGCGAGCCCGGCACGGGGTGATCTCAGCCCTCGGATTTCCCCCCTGCTCACGCCTGTGAATTGGGTTTAGAGCTGATGGAAAAAGGTGGTTGGATGGATCCTCCAAACAAACCATCAATGGACATGGCCATAGCCCCCTTAGCGGGGTTACAGTGACTGCATGCACAGTGTGGTAACGGTGCCATGGGGCAACGCAGGCTGCTGTCGAGCAGGGCTGCGAGCTGCTGCATCCCCGTGACCTGCCGGGGACGGCAGGGCTGGAGGCAGAGCGCAGGCAGGGCCCAAGCGCCCGCGCCTCTGCCTGCACAGGGCTTCCGGCAGCTCTGCGTTGTACGTGGCTTCCCTGCGTCGCTGGGGCCGCAAAACTATTGCGAGTCCTTTTACTTGTAAGACACACACACGGTCCTCCGCGCGTGTCCACAAGCGAGCGGGGTGCCCACCGGCAGCAGGGGCGGTGAGAACTGCGGGCACTGAAGGAGCGCCGCCGCTGAGCCTGTTTGGATCAGTGAAGATGAAAGCCACGACGGGGCCAGGTGGTTCCTAGGTTTACAGCAGTGGACAAGCACACCCGTAGCGCAGAACGCCTCTGTCGTGACAACGCCGGCAGCTGACGCCGAAGCGTCGCCTGCGCCAGGCTGCAGCCGCTCGCACCGCGCTGCTCTGCAGATGCTGGGGGTGAGAGCGGGTTTGGTGTAAAACCAACGGTGCCTTTTCTTGTGGTCTGGTAGCAGGAGGCAGTTTATTGTGTTACGCTGCTGCTGTCCTGATCTTGCCCCATGGGTTCCCTGCCGTCCGACACTCTCAGCCCTATTCTTTGACACAAAAAACCTGGCGGGCACCCGCAGAATAGAAATAATCCTGTTGCATTTCTCTCTCCCTCTCTCTTTTCTCTTCACGACTGCACAAAAAGGGCTCGAATGCCAGAGACCGAAGCGCCAGAACTCGAGCGACGACATTGAGGTCCTCTCCACCGGCACGCCTCTCCAACAAGAGAGCCCCGAGCTGTACCGCAAAGGGACCACCCCGTCCGACCTGACTCCCGATGACAGCCCGCTGCAGAGCTTCCCTGCCAGTCCCTCCTCCACGCCGCCCCTGGGTCCTTCCTGCAGGAACAAGAGCGCTCACTTCTCCAGGCAGGTCTCGGTGGACGAAGAGAGGGGTGGGGAGATCCAGATGTTGCTGGAGGGACGTGGCGGGGATTACTTGCGCCCCAACAGCTGGAGCGAAGAGAAGGTCGGCGGGACTCGTGGCGTGAGAAGCGGGACGCTGCGCAGCGGTCAGCTGGGGTCAGCCTCCATCCCTGAAGACTACAGAGGTCGGAGCGGAGGACACAAACATTCGGCCTCCAACCACAAGCAAAGAGAGAGGTGGACAGATTCCCCAGCCACCGTTTCGTGGACTTCCCACCACAGGTCCCACAACCACAGCTCAGGGAGCTCCAAACTGCTTGAGCTGGATGAGGAGAAGATGAGCAATTACGAGATGGAGATGAAGCCCCTCATGAGGATGGATTCTTATATGCAAGAGATTCACACCCAAAAAAGACATTATAGCAAAGGGGGACCCTGCAGGAGCATGGCTGACGACCACCGCGGGGAAGACCGGGGCTTCGGGGTTCAGAGACTGAGGTCTAAGTCCCAGAACAAAGAGAATTTCAGGCCAGCTTCCTCTGCTGAGCCCACAGTGCAGAAACTGGAAAACCTGAGATTCGGGGACAAAGCTGAACCTCGGCTACTAAGGTGGGACTTAACCTTCTCCCCGCCCCAGAAATCCTTACCTGTTGCACTAGAATCTGAAGAGGACAATGGGGATGCGCTCAAATCCAGTACGGTAAGTAGGCAAAACTCGGTGCTGGAATCTGGCCGAGAAGCCCGGTGCAGATCTGTCGTGGTATTGCAGCAGAGTGGAAGGGGAGGTCGCTGTGCCAGCTGAGCTGAACCCCAAATTACTGTGGGTTTGTGCCTTGAATCGCCCCCCTCCTCAGTTCTCCCATCCTGCACAATAGCGCGTGCTGGAAGCTGGTGTGGGGTTTTCTCCGCAGACTGTCCTGGTGGGAACAGCAGGTTTTTCACTGGAGGGTGCGAGCAGCAGGTTTGAGCTTGTTTTGCAACCCAGCCCCGGGGCCGGCAATAAAAAGACCTTATTGCTGTGCTTTTGAGCATTCGCCTGGTGGAAAAGCCGCAGGAGTAGGCAAGGTGTTGGTGATGCTTCCTTGCGGTTAGGTTATGGCAACAGAACTTTGCTCTGGCTCCAGAGCGTGGCGGGACCCTGTCGCAGCATCAGTGCTTAAATCCTGGTTAGCCGGGCGTTGCGTCAATCCGCAGCGGCTCTCCGTCACTCTGACGGCACTGCCCGTTGAAGCAGCGGCCTCGTCGCCGCGTCGTGCTGGAGACCTGACCCGGGTGGAGGAGGGAACCGTGGTCACGGAGCAGGGGACGTTGCAAAGGCGTTGCGTTCCCGAGCTGACCGCTGCTCAGGTCTTCCTGTACGGACCTGCGCAGTGCAATACAACTCATGGGTTTTTGGTGTGTGGATGCCGCTGAGCCAGGAGGGCGTGCAAGCACCTCAGTGCCGGGTTGCCATGCAAAAGGCTCTTGGCAAACTGCAGACAAGAGGATGCAACTCAGGAAGGATACCTAGGGCAGGGACAGCAACAGGCAAGCGCAGCAGGGGTAGTGGGCTGTTAGAGCTCTGCAGATGAGCGTGATACAGCAGATTAAGGCCAAACGTCAGTCTGTGCTATACCGTGAAGGGCACAAGTACGCTTCCTAAGCAGGAGCATAGCTAGCGGGACTTGGGGGATAACCCCTTGTGAGACATCCAGGCCCGGGCTCCTCATTTTGGGAGAGACGAGGACACGCTGGGCATTGACAGCTGGCTGCTGGGAAGAGCTGGAGATGTTCAGGCTAGAGAAGAGGAGACAGGGCGATCTTCGAACACATGAAACAGCTGCTGCAAAGTGGAAGGGAATAATCTGTTCTCGATGAACAGATTTAATGAGCTTAGATTCAAGCACTGGAGGCAGTGCTTAGCCATTAGCCATTACGAGTGAGTGGAGGGAGTGCCTGGGGACACCGTGGTGGCTGGGAGCGAGGAGGTGGTCGAAAACCTGGTTGGACATCAGCAGCTCAGATGTAGCTTGGATAGAGCTGGACCTGCCCTGGGAGAAGGCCAAGCTGTGCGATTTTCAGGTCCTTCTGAGCCCTGGCTTTTGATGACTCTTGGATTTACCATGGAGAGCAGCTTCCTCCCCTGTTCTCGCCGTTGGTTTGGCATTGCTAGGAGAGCTGATGGGGGTCTGACCCCCGCCGCTCCAGATCCCCCCTGTGCCAAACCCAGGGCAGGGCGGGAGGGGTGCCGTGCTGCTGGATGTCCCGCAGCCCAGGCCAGACCTACGCAGAAGAAAAGGAAAAATCTCTTAACTCTCAGGTGGTGACATTTCAGGCTCTGGCAGAAGAAAGGAGCTAAATCTCCCTGCCAGCGTAGCAGAAGGTGATGCTTGGGTGTTTGGGAGATGGGGATCATGAAACTGAAATGACATTTGTCGGTCACGCCAAAAGTTTGGGCCAGAGGCGTCGTGGTCTGTAGCGTATGATGGCCGTTGCCGTACCTACAGCATCCCTGCTCCTCCGGCCGCCTGCCGACAGCTCTGCCGGCAGAGCAAAGGTGTCAGCACCTGCAGCGGAGGGATGAGAGCAAACGGGTGGGAGGGAGCCATGACATCTGCAGCCCGTGAGCAGCCGGGACGCAGGAAGGGCTGAACTACAGATCTGCCACAGTTTCCCTGCTGTGGCTGTGGATAAATCACCCCACACACAGCCCTGTCGCTTTCTGGCTTCCTATTCATCTTGCAAACTTCGGCGCAGGCTCGAAAGCACCCACACAGAGCTGAACACGGTGTGTTTGCCGGCGGGCAGCACCGTAGGACGCGTCTTGCCAGGCTAGGAATTAAAAAAAGGAGAGCTCCAAGTGAAGCCAGCCCCGAGCACACACCACTGAGCAAACAAGCGGGTGCCGAGTCCAGCCCGGGCTGTCCTTACCTGCTAGCACAGATGCCTGTGAAGCACTAGAGAAATGACAGGCAGCATTAGGAGCCTGACAGGCTTTCAGAGGGGAAGAGCAGCAGCAGTAATTGCACGGACATCAGCCCTGTTGAAGTCTCACAAATGGTCCAGCAGCTTTGCTAACGTGCCCTCACGCGGCGGCAGGGAGCTGGGAGAGACACGGGTCCCAAAGGAGGAACGAAACCATCGTTTCTCCTCGCTGAGAGCCAGGCGTTCCTTGGGGAGATCCCTGGCACGAGCGGTCCCGGTTAGACGCGCTGCCGAGGTTCCCGCAGACACGCAGACCCCGTCTGCACGCCGGAGCCATCGTACCCAACGGTATGTACGGGGAGGAGGGCCTGGGCTGCAACGCTGGAGGGAAATAGCCACTAATGCGACATTAATGGCTATTTCGAGTGAATCCCGGGCAATAACGAAGGGGCACAGCCCGCACGGAAAGGCGCACAGAAAAGCCATTAGGATGCACATCCTACTTTTTAAGTGCTGTAGCTGTGAAGCAGCATGTTCAGTTTTCTCACATTCATAACCGAGGGTGGAACAGATGGCGAAGGTTTGGGAGGAAGCTAATGTAATACAGAGGAAGAGATAATATGTGGATTTAAATAACCTACAACGCCAGCAACAATTTGTTCTAGCAAGAACCGCACCGTGCTAGCAGGGTTTTGTTCCGTGTGGCCTGGCAGGGAGCGGGGGGGTCATCGGACAGGAGCAGGGGAAGGAGGTGTAGGATTTGTGTCCCAACCTCCTGCCTAACGCCGTGACCTGGCCTGCACCCACCTTCGAGAATCTCAAAGCATTTCAAACTTCAGCGAGCGTAGCGAGTGTCTGAGGAAGAGGAGTGGAAGGACAAGGGGGAAGGATTTATTCTGCAGTCCCCACCTCCACGTCCCTCTGTGCACCCTCGGTGGCACGGGGCACTCGCATCCTTAGTCCTGCAAAAACCCGGCTGCGTCCTGCTCGTGCCCCCGCGGAATTAAGGCTCCCCAACTTCCCCCCAGCCCCGTTTCTCATGCCAGCCTGAAACACCCATCCCCTTCCAACTCCCAGCAGCTCGCCTCCAGCGCACAGCCGAACCGCAGCTCCCGGGAAAGGCCGGCTGCGCGCACGCGTGTGCGTGCACGCGTGTGTGTGCCCACGCCGTTTCAGCTTGCATGACAGCCTGCTTCCCTGTGATCCACAGCACTGCCATCTGTGATGCTGCTCGCTGAAAAGGGCATTCCTCATCTCCCAGACACCTGGGCTGTTTCAGAAAGGTGCCTGCCCATGAGCGGGAAGGATGCTCTTAGCTGAGGAGGGCTACTTTTGCCCCACCTGGAATATCCCTGTGCGGAACTGAGGTCACCCTCACAGGTTAGCGTGTTTTAAAAATAATCTGCCGTAAACCAGCTCCACACATGCCATCAACGAGCCCGGCCAGCTCCAGCTTCGGGAGCAAGCGCACCTCTGGCAGCGCTCGCGGGAACGGGATGGGGGTGCAGGTCTTGCGAAAACGCAGGCTTAAAATGATCACTTCTCTCGCCGCACATCTTGATTTCTGGCTTAGAAATGAGTGTGGGACAGCCCGGGGGGTCCCTCGGTGTCCACCCTCTTGCAGTGCGTGCCCGGGTGGGGACGCAGACCTCTGCAGAGGAGTCAGACGTAGAGGTTGCGATATGAGCTGTAGCAACGTTGTTCTTCTCGGTCATTTTTCACCGATCCCTTAAAAAGAGGCTCCGAGAAGCCCCTTCGTCGGGGCTGCGCATGAGTAATTGAAAATTGCTCTTATAACGGTCATTTCGTGAGGCCACCACTCTGTAACGTTGATGAAATTCAGCGCTGCTTGGCGTTTGCTGTCAGGGGACTTTGGGCTTTCAGGGTCGTCAAGCCGGCGCTACAGTCATATAAACACGTCAAATTTGCATTTAAAGCCACACGATCTTCCTGCGTCTCTGCGTGCGCTGAGCCCTCCACGCACGGAACAAACTCACATCAGTTGTCAGCTTTCGGGTAGGTGAAAACAGAAGCCAACGCACCAGGACCGGTGCCGGTGTTGTCGGGTTAAGGGACTTGGGGGAACGTCGCCAGCCTTCCCAGCCTTAAAGGCTCAGGAGGCGCAAAGCTCAAGCCTGCGCCCGAATGCTTCGCGGGTTCCTAGAGCCTTTGAGAAGATCTAGAACAGGAAAAGGAAAAAAGGAGTTGGTGAGAACTGGAAGGGGAAAGAGGCTTTCTAGGATGCCAGCAACCCTTTTGTCCATCAGCACAAAACCACGTCACGTTTTTAGGGCTGGGGGTGGCGGCGGGGGGGAAGAATACATCTCCTTTTCTGCAGGTGCTGAACATCTGCAGCTTCTAAAACGGAAAAGCAGTGTTTTAGGCACGGAGGTCCTCAGCATGCCCGCGAGAAGGGCCAGCGTTCAGGCTCGAACGGAGCCTGATTCATCTGCCTGTCCTGATCCAGCAGGAGCAATCACGGGTATTTAGATTAAGGCTTCTAGGGACACGTTGTGGTCTCACTAAAGGCGCCCTGGAGATGTGAGTAGGCTCGAGACTTGGCCCTTAAAATCCCCTTGTCTCGTCTCCCCGAGAAAGCCCGACGGTAGGGCAGCAGCCAAAAAAAAACAGCGCCACCCCAGCCACCCCTGACATTTTCTTCCGTTGTCACATGTTGTCGGATAAAATCTCCGTGGTCTCAGCTGTCTGCTGACGGTACTGCTGCTTACTGTGAATGAACCAGGGGAAACGGTTGGAGCAGATGGAGCTTGCGAGGTATCTGCTGGGTTAGGGATCTCAGAGAGACCCCCTTGTCGCCTCCGGGTACCTGCCGGGGAGGCGGGGACGGATTCCAGCAGCTGCAGCATCTTCCTCGCTCGCTTTCCGCGCGAGGGGCGTATTTTCCGTCAAGATATTCCGAGCAGGTTTTGCTGTCACTGGGGGAAGTTGAGGAGGAGGCGGCCAATCTGCAGCCAGCGCAGGGCTCTGCCGGAGCGTGCCGTGCAGCCGGAGCCGGCGCCGAGGGAGGGCACCTGGGCACGGGGCTCAGCCCAGGCTGCAACGGAGCAAGGTTGGGGGGACAGAGCATGGCAACTTGTCCCAGAAACGGCACCTCCCTGCCGATGCGGGAGATGGATGCTCCCCTTTCCAGTGGCTTCAAGGTTATTCTTGAAGGGACTGACCTCAGGGTGAAGCGCTTCCTTCAGAAAAATTAGCAACCTTTAGCCCTCGAGGGTGCAAAATGAGATAAAAATAACAGCTGGCTAGTTCCTCTGCCCCGAGCAGGCACCCACCGTTTGAATGGTGAAGCTTCATCTGCGTCTCCGACGGGGCTCGGTGCCATGCACGGAGATGCTCCCGTCTATCTGCCTTTGGACCAGTTTGCTGGGAAAGGGGTCTGGGCACTTTTTTGCAGTTAGCCTCCTCGAGACCAGACCCTGTGGCTTATCCCTGCGGTCCTCTCAGTCTTCCCACTTCAGGTTCTTCCATTATTTTCTTTTTCCCATTGGGAGCCTTCCCCAGGCCTCCTAACACAGGCGTGTCCGGCTTTCTCTCGTTTCTCTCATCTCAACCAAACAAGTTCAAACCCCAGTCCCAAATGGCCGGGGCACGTACATCCGTCCCTACACGTATAAGCTGTAATTACAAGGGAATAAGGAGGAGGATCAGTGCTGCAGACACCCGGTTGCCATCACGCCTCGACAGATGAGCCAGGTCTGAGCATTGCCGCAGGCGCTGCAGCGTGCGCGGGAAGAGCCGGCACGTGCGCAACGCAAACGGTTTGGGGGTTTTCTCTTTTTACAGCAAATTCTAATCGGAAACGGTTCTTCCTCTGATCTCTTCTGTGCGCAGACATCGCAGGCATTGCTTGTAACAACACGAGGTAAATTATGTTCAGAGAGGAACGCGACGTTTAACTTGACAGGGTCCTTTTAAAACCCTTTTCATCCCAGGGGCCCTTTGACGTACCTGAAGAGATCACCTCGCTGACTTTGCTCCTGTCAGCCTGGATTTGTTTTAGGGTTTTGAGCCCAACTCCACACCTTATTCTAGCGTTGAAAAAGTTGGGGTCAAATGCCACGAGAACAAAAAAAAAAAAAAGGAAATAAAAAATCTTAAAGCCAGACATACGGCTCTGAACGTACAGCTCGCTCCTGGCTACGCAGGCCCCTGTGACGGGGACTGAACTAGAGGTGACGAAACAGTTCCTTGAGAGCCCCCAACCATCTTGGGATAAATCCTCGCGTTCTCTTTAACCACGTTTTTCTACGGAAGCAGGTTTTTTCCGTACCGACCCCCGTCCCCAGCTGTGCGCTGGTATCAAGCGCCCGTTCCTCTCACACGGGGCACGTTCAGCATCTCCTGGGCTCCCTTCCTCGAGTCGCGGGAGATGCCGTAATACGCTGGAGAAGGCAAAGCGAATCCCTTATGTTTCTTTTGCTAAATGCTCCTTAACCGTTTCACAGCAGCCTGTTCCTGGCCATTATGTGACAATTCAGCACAAATGTCAGGGAGCTGCTAAGTTTTCGGCACTTTCCGCAGTGCTGAGGCTGGAAAACAACGCATATATATTTTTTGCTGATCCAAGACCTTAGTAATTACACTTAATAGGTCCCAGAGGGATTCCTAGGTAACCTGCACTATGGTTTCCATGGCAGAGAGACAGAGCTCGTGCCCTGCGATAACAGATAATAATGGATTGTTAATGCTTAAATTAATTATGCTACAATTGTATTTGTAAACCAGCTGTCCCTTGTATTCCCAGTAAGACTCTTGAGTTGCTACACAACGATTAAGGGATAGAAACAACCAAGACGGAGGGGCAGAAGCGGTGGCGCTCGGCTGCAGCCACCGTCAGAGCTGCGGTGTGCCCAAAATCCACGGGCTGGAAGAGATCTTCACTCGTTACTTGTACAGCTACGACTCCCGTTACTAATCCTGTGCCGTAACAAGGGTTTATTCACATTTCAGTGTTTCCATGGGTTTGAGTCTATCTTGCAGCTCTCTAAACTTTGTAGGAAGTCTTAAAAGTCCTCGGAGGCTATCGCGGTTAGTACAGGAGGGCCCCTTCGCCTGGCTGATGCTGGCGTACGTTGCCCGTACTTGGCAGGTGTTTTCCTCCTCACATGAAGGAGCCCAGGGACCTTATTATAAAAAAATAAAAATAAATTAAAAAATCCCAGCCTCAGAGCTGCCTCGTTTTGCTGATGAAATTTGCCATCGCCCAGTGTGCTGGATGGTGCTTAGGCGCACCAGAGCTTGATTTAATTTTTCCTTTCCTGGAGCCAGGCTGGTAACCATTCTGGGTGGAAATGCATCTCACGTCACTTGGTCTACAGACAGCCTAGATGTTCAGCGCAGACTAGATGTCTAACGTTTAGACAGCTAAAATTGGGTGAGGGGACGTTGCCAACTGCCGTCTGCTTCCCAGTAAAGCGGGTTCTGGACTTGCGGGCACGGGTGCTGGGAGGCAGCGTGGCGTTTCGCAGCGCAGCCCCGTCTCCGGAATGACAGGCAGGGTAGTTTAAGCAAATCTCTGCAGTTCCTGACGGCCTGCTTTAGCACTGCTATTTCAGAGCTAAAGGGAGTGTTGTTGCTTTTTTTTTTTTTTAAAAAAAAAGATAAAAAAGAAAAGCTTTGCAGGCTGCGCCGCTGTCTGTGACACACAAACCCCAAGCTTGGGGAATCAGCTCGACCTCTGGCTTGCTTTCTAGCACCGCGGAGCCTGCGATACTGCTGGCCTCGGGGTTTTCTCTGGGCTTTTCTAAGTCTCAAGAAGGCCAAAGATGAGATAAAGCCCCACGGAACTGCTAAAGCAACGTGCAAAGCTGCAAATCAAGGGCTATTTCTCTTCTTCGTAGAGGCGGGCGGCTCACGATAGAGGGCTAGCGTGCAGCGTGAAGAGTTGTAAAAGCTGCTGGTTCTGAAATGCTGGCTGTCGCTGCGGCAAAAGGGAGTTCACTGACCTATTGCCAGGCTGGGCTCAGCAAAACATCTCTTCCAAAGCACAAACCCAGAAGCGATTCATCTTCTGCCTGGGCACTGAGCAGGAATCGCTTCTTAGAAACAGATGACACACATCCCAGGACATCCTTGCCATCAAAGGGGACAAGGGCAAGCGTTTCCTCTGAGCAGAGGTTAAGGCACAAAGACCTTACAAGTTAGAAATAAGCCAGACATAAGCATTTAGAAGTGCAGCGGAATTCATAATTGGAGCTAAACCAGAAGCTTCAGAGTCGCAAAGCTGCTTACCCACCAGCTGCCCTTGCCGAAACACGCCGGCGTCTCACCGGGGGGGAGCAGCCGTACCTGCAATTGCCGCGTGCAGAGCCCTTGTCGGAGATAGCGCGGGGAAGAGGGTGTTAAAAAGAGCGAACTGTTAAAAGGAAGCAGAATTTGTAGTTGTCAGACAGTGGGATTCGAGCCGTGCAGTTTGCAGGGACCCCCTCCCCTCACTGGTCATCCTATTTTTGGGATGCTTTTGCTGGCAAATGTGGAGGACTCCGCACATGCGGTGGCAGAGCAAGCGTTTTCTCCTGCCTTTGCGTTGAACAGAGGATGCGAGATGCAAATAGGCGCGGGCTGAACCAGGGAGCTGAGCAAAACACTCGTGCGCGGGAATCCAGTTGCTGCTGGAGCAGGCGGGTGGGCGCCCGTTGTTTAGTTGGTTGACTCCCCCCCTCATTTTTCTAGATGAGGGCACGACTTCCATGTCCTGATGTACAAACGGAGGGTGCGCTCCCGCGCGGGACGCCGTCCCATCAGCATCCTCTGAACACAAGTACCAAAGGGTTGTGATTTCAGTCGGTCCAGTAGGCCCGTCCCAAAGCATCCGGTGTTTGTGAGGGTAAAGCTCGAACACCAGGGAATTAAGAGGCAGCCCATGCTGCTCTGCGCCTTTTGCCAGGGAGGAGAAAGCAGCCTCCAGATCATCCCAGGCTCACGTCAGCTGGCGTGCAACTTTGCCACCTTCACGGTATTGAAATGGTCTAGTAGTCTGAGCAGAGCAGGGGCAGAAATGGTCGCTGCTTCTTTGGCAGGGGAAACGTAACGGCGAGTGGACGGAGGCTAAAGCACGCGCGAGCGAGAGCGGTTAAGTCCTGCCTTGGCTGCGAGGTGGAGGGAACCAAATGTATTTTGTGTCTCTGCGGTGCCCTGCCAACAGAAACAATGACAGTGATAATCGCTCGCAATCTGTTATTATATTACCACGAGCTTGAAAATCGGAAAACCCAATAATCTTTTGAAATGAAGCTAATCCCCTCCCCCCCTCCCCAAATGTAAATAACACACCGCATCGCAGGGCTTGGCAGCGGCAAGGCTGGAGGGGGGGGG
>VZSC01012620.1:203425-243890 GCA_013398225.1 Steatornis caripensis
GACAAGGGCAAGCGTTTCCTCTGAGCAGAGGTTAAGGCACAAAGACCTTACAAGTTAGAAATAAGCCAGACATAAGCATTTAGAAGTGCAGCGGAATTCATAATTGGAGCTAAACCAGAAGCTTCAGAGTCGCAAAGCTGCTTACCCACCAGCTGCCCTTGCCGAAACACGCCGGCGTCTCACCGGGGGGGAGCAGCCGTACCTGCAATTGCCGCGTGCAGAGCCCTTGTCGGAGATAGCGCGGGGAAGAGGGTGTTAAAAAGAGCGAACTGTTAAAAGGAAGCAGAATTTGTAGTTGTCAGACAGTGGGATTCGAGCCGTGCAGTTTGCAGGGACCCCCTCCCCTCACTGGTCATCCTATTTTTGGGATGCTTTTGCTGGCAAATGTGGAGGACTCCGCACATGCGGTGGCAGAGCAAGCGTTTTCTCCTGCCTTTGCGTTGAACAGAGGATGCGAGATGCAAATAGGCGCGGGCTGAACCAGGGAGCTGAGCAAAACACTCGTGCGCGGGAATCCAGTTGCTGCTGGAGCAGGCGGGTGGGCGCCCGTTGTTTAGTTGGTTGACTCCCCCCCTCATTTTTCTAGATGAGGGCACGACTTCCATGTCCTGATGTACAAACGGAGGGTGCGCTCCCGCGCGGGACGCCGTCCCATCAGCATCCTCTGAACACAAGTACCAAAGGGTTGTGATTTCAGTCGGTCCAGTAGGCCCGTCCCAAAGCATCCGGTGTTTGTGAGGGTAAAGCTCGAACACCAGGGAATTAAGAGGCAGCCCATGCTGCTCTGCGCCTTTTGCCAGGGAGGAGAAAGCAGCCTCCAGATCATCCCAGGCTCACGTCAGCTGGCGTGCAACTTTGCCACCTTCACGGTATTGAAATGGTCTAGTAGTCTGAGCAGAGCAGGGGCAGAAATGGTCGCTGCTTCTTTGGCAGGGGAAACGTAACGGCGAGTGGACGGAGGCTAAAGCACGCGCGAGCGAGAGCGGTTAAGTCCTGCCTTGGCTGCGAGGTGGAGGGAACCAAATGTATTTTGTGTCTCTGCGGTGCCCTGCCAACAGAAACAATGACAGTGATAATCGCTCGCAATCTGTTATTATATTACCACGAGCTTGAAAATCGGAAAACCCAATAATCTTTTGAAATGAAGCTAATCCCCTCCCCCCCTCCCCAAATGTAAATAACACACCGCATCGCAGGGCTTGGCAGCGGCAAGGCTGGAGGGGGGGGGAGCGGCAACCGGGGGGTGGTTTCTGCCTTTGAAAGGCTTTGCGTGGTGCAGGCGGAGAGATTTGCTGGAAGCAGTCAGGCGTGGATACCTGGCTGCCAGGAGAGGCTCTCTGCAATCCCTCCATTTGCTTGGCTTCCTTTGACCCTGTTGCTAAGCTACAAATACGCCTTTCCAGCAAGCTCCAGCATCCTCGCTCCCACCCACTCCCAAATGTGAACTGAATCAGCCTGCTCAGAAGAGAAATGATCTCTGGCCAGCAAGGAGCTTTATTTCTTATTTTTTTCCCCCAGCAGCTCTGCAGAGTGGTACAAGGGCTTGCTTAGAAAGGGCGCCCGCCCCTGCCCCACGCCAGCCCAACAGCCATGGGAGTGTTGTTACGAGGACAGCAGCGCAGAGAAAAGCATTTATAGGCGATTAAAGCTGGCACAGCTCCGTTGCAGCAAGAATAGACGAGGATACCAGCTACTCCGAGAAATAGCTACCACCTACCTGCACACACGCTTGCTCACCCTGATGCGAGCCACGTTAACGCTTCAGGACAGCGAACGTTTTGTGGCAGGGACGAGGTGGCGGGGTGGATGTTTTTCTGACCGGCGTTCTGCAGAAAGACACGTTGGAGGGTTGTCTGCGGTCCCGCTGCCTAGCGGCCTCTTCCCAGCATCCCTGGGATGCGAATAGCGTCCAACAGGCACATCCCCATCAGGTCCAACACAAGCTATCTGGGCTGCCTTTATGCTCAGCGGGGAGTGCTGGACGGTTCCGCAGGGCGCTGCAACCCAGCCTGCGGTGGGTGCCTGACATGGGCCAGCTGCGGTGGGAGCGGCGGCAGTGGTTTGGTTTCCACGTAGTCCCCAAGAGCTTAATTTGGGCCATAAGAACCTCAGAAAAGGTTATTAGAGCTTTAAGGCAAAATGCTGCCTTAACGCAGGCCACCATTTGCTGCCCCAGCTTTTGCCGTTATCGGGATGCGTGTACACGCAATCCTGTTTATTGGGAAATGTCCTCTGAAGACTCTTCCAAACCATCCCCAAACAACTGTTTGATCCAGTACAATCTTTATTTTCCCCTTTTCGTTGACCGTCCCAGGTAAGCAACCCATTTTAGTTATCCGTTTTAGGCCAGATTTCCTACACGCACAGCACGGGCGAGTCTGTGAGCAACCGCTGTCTCGATCGATGGGTCCGGTGGGTGTGCATCCAGGTGTCTGCGTGGCAGGCGCTGGGCCTGGAGCTCACATTCGGACTTAACATGCCGTTTCGTGCTAATGCATGGCAGTAAACAGGGTCTGCCTCAAGCCTTGTAGGTCTAACGCGTCTGTTGAGGCGAATGGGTGGGAAATTAAGTGTTGAAGTGGCTCCGAAAAGCAGGAGTCCAGCAGCTTTGCTCTCACCCAGGCGTAAGAGGGACAGTGCTACGAGGGATGCTGCGGGCCCCGAGAATGCCTCGGGCTGTGGGTCAGCGTGGGGAGGGAGCAAAGGGGCTCCTGGCAGAGCCCAGTTCATTTCTGTTGGTGAACCAGGAGAGGGATTTTGTCCGCCTTTGCAGAACCAGAGGGCTGCCTTAGGAGGCCGTCGTGCTTCGGTAAAAGACCTAGGGGTGACCTGTTTATTGTCGCGGTGATGGAGGCAATAGTTTAATCCCTGCTTCTGCTGTTTGCTCAGCTCCAAGGAGGAGATCTTTATTCCCACCTTCCTCACTAAGGCAGCAGCCCACAAAAATTCAGGCGCTTTGGGATCGTTGGCTGGAGGGTGGAAATCTGCTCCCTGGGATCTGCTTGCCTGCAGACCTGCCGGCCGCATTGCGTCCCGGACCCAGCACAGCTCCCGACCCCTGCTACAAGGCAGTCTTAGAACTTCCACCGTGCCTTCTAACTCCTCTCCTTCTCTTTCTCTTCCAGGGCTCAGCTCCCATCCTGGTAGTCATGGTGATCTTACTAAATATTGGAGTCGCCATTTTGTTTATTAACTTTTTCATCTAATTCAAGACTGTCTTGTTTGCAAAAATAACAGTTACGTGTATGAATGGGGGGGGGAAAAACCCAAACAATGACAACAAAAAGGGAAAAATCATAACTCGAACTGTCCTATGACAATTTCCAAGTCTTTTCACAGAAGAACAACAAACGATCGAGTCTCACTCACAGTTTGCCTTTTTTCCTGGGTAATGTTTTTTGGATTTTAGCCAAAATTCTTTGCTTGTATAACACTATGCTGTGTGGCATGGCAAAATGCTATCAACACTCTGCCCCGCCCCAAACACCGGAAAGGATGAGAAGGAATCCCAACAAAATAAAACCTCGTTTCCCTTCCCCTCACCACCCCCCCCAAATATATTCGTAACAACAGTAACGAACCCCAAAACGGAGGCTAGATGAGGGGACCACGGGGAGATTTTGTTTGAAGCATGTACGGGTCCTGGGATGCTCCAGGCTCAGTTTCCCAGGGAAATCCACAACAGCTTTAATGATAAATGGGAGAGAAAAGCAAAATCAGGCAGCCGGTACTTTTCTTCCTTCTCTGTCCGCAAATGGAGAAGCGTTGCTGTAAGAAGCAGGAGAGAAGGAGCACGGGGAAGGCGTGAACCCTGTCTGGATGTGAAAGATGGGAGAAGAGCAACGAGCCCCACTTTGTTATTTGTTTTTAAAACAAAGCAGCAATTGGTCTTTTGCGAAATGTCTTGGGGTGGGGTCGGGGGGGAATAGGGAACACGAGGTGTGAGCAGCAGCCCCACCACCCTCCTGCCTTCACTCCTCCTCCCCAGGCTGCTCCCCCCACCATGGCAAGGCTGGAAAACCACCCAGTGCTACTTCTAGTTCACAGCCGATTTCTGGGTAAAAACGTGTACACGGATTCCTCCCCCCCAAAAAACCCCACAACCTTGCAGGCAACTTCAGCCACACGAACCGAGCAGCTGCCGGTCATCGTGCCGTGCTCGCCGGCGCGCGACGAGCCGCCTTACTTGAGCGTCCCATCCCAAACACATGCACAGAGATGCCGGGGAGCAGACTGGTGGGGAGGGGCTGGGGAGAGAGGGCTCGATTCTGATCCACTTAGGATGACAATAAAGCGTAATAAAGCAAAATAAGATAAAACTCTTTTTCCAAGGCATCCGGGGAGGAGCGCTGGAGCATGTCCCGGAGAGGAGGGAGAGAGTGGTGGGTTTGTCTCTTACATCTTGCTGTGGACTGTTTCAGACATCATGCTTGGGCTCTGAGCATGTAGTATTTTGCACTTTGTAATGCAGGATGTATATTCCAGCTTCCGACATGTCCCTGTATTAAAAAAAAAAAAAAAAGAAGAAAAAAAAAGAAAAAAAGGAAAAAAAAAGAAAAACAGAAAACCAAACATCATTGGCAATGGCAGCCTCTAAGGATGTATTCTTTTCTTTTTTTTTTTTTTCCTATGTCACTTAATTGGTTCGTTTATACCATCTTTGTAATATGCCTGCCTTGATTTTCTCCCGTCCCCACTGATAATATGCATACTCATTAAAGATGCCGTATCCCTGTTCTGAGCTGTTACGGTCCCAATCACGAGAGCGTGGTCTTAGCTCAACGGCTTGGAAATGGCTGACGGCCCCTCGCTTGTCAAAAATGACTGTGCTGTTTCCTCCCCTCCCCACGCCGTCCTTCCCTGCCATGGAGGTGGGCTTTGCCGGTCCACCACCACCCGGTAGGGTTCAAATGGCTTGTTTGGGATTTGGTACGTCCAGGGACCAAATTCCACCCTCAGATCTACCCCCCGCAGCTCCGTTCAGCAGGAGAAGGGGTGCGAGTGTGGCAGCAACCCGAGGGTGGGATGAAACCCTTATACAGATATATTTGGGGCAGGAGGCGGGCGGGAAGAAGGGGGAAAAAATCCTCCACGACATTTCACATACAGAGTTGTTGGGTACAGCCCTGACTTGCGGACTCAGCTTTGCTTTGCTTCTGTTTTAGCTGTTTCTCTGCTACCTTTTCAGCAGATTTCTTATTACACTGCACTGGATTGCTATATTTTTAACCAGAAATAAACTAAGGATTAGAGCATGTGCCAGTTAAATTCAGTTCTTTTCCTTACATGGTCTTATTCCCTCCTGTCGCAGTTTTTCTTCCTCTTTTTCTTCCTTTCCCTTTTCAGGCAGAGGGCTATGGGTGCACAGCATAAACAATAACCAAAGGCAGCAAGACCCCAGTAACTTTTTAATTTCATTTTCCACAGTTAACTGTCCATCATCTTCGTACCTCTTTTTTTTTCTCGGTGCTGTTGGTTTTTCCTTTTGGGTCCTTAGTCATCTTTTACACTCTTGAATGGTTGCTGCATACTTGAAACGAACCAAATAACGACATACTGTGACCGCAGCCCTAGGAACTCGTCCGTGGCTTTTGTAATTCTGGTCGCAGCTCTTGGGAAAGACTCTCGAGGACTTTTTTTTGTACATTCAAGTGCATGACACAAAGGTCCCGCCAGGAGCAGGTTAAACGCTTACACGCGCACACAGCACGGTATGTAGATATATAGAAAGCAGCACAAAACCGCCTCTCGTTATCGATCAAATAAAAGCAGTAGTGATTTCACGACCAGCTTTTTCACACTGGCGACCGACTAGTTGTTCCCGCTCTTGCCCACGCACCAGCAGTAATGTACAAACACAAATGCAACTCGGATTTTTCGTCTCCTTGTTCCATGGGATAAAACCTCCATTGAGCTGAGGTTTGCTCGGTGTGTAAGATAGCCGAAGACTAATATTAATTGGCTCCCAAACCACATGTTTAAAAATAATGATTCCTTTATTAATCATGGGGAGCTGAGCAATTTATCTTAGTTCTGGGCTTTTCGCTTTTGCCCGAGGCCAGGAATGTTCTTGAGAAGTAGCCCAGAGAGAGGTAATTCAGTATATTTCCCTGTCTTACGAGCCCTGGATCCACGCATACCTACCTAAGGCCCATTAAAATGTCTATCATCACAGCATATAAATCTATGTAAATTGTCCATACCTGCTGTTTTATGTCCACACCGACAGATGCATGCGACCAGCTGAAGGTTTGTATCATTACTTTTTTTAGGCTGCAATGGTATTTTTATGTTCCTACAGCGGAACAAGCAGCACCTGAAACACAAGGAGGGGCTGGTGCTCCGGGCAGCGGCCCACCTCCTGCCATCGCAGTAAAGTCCGTGGGAAAAAGCCGTGTGTCCCTCCCCGGGGACACCCAGGCCCTCCGGCCAGACCCCACCGGTGTGAGCCGTGGGCTGGTTCGACACCACGTCTTTGGGGAAGGCAAAGAAGGAAGGAATACAAAAAAATCCTCTGCCTGCTCGTGCCACGTCAGCTTCTCACCAGCCCATCTGGCGTCTGGTTTGCTTGTACCCGAGACCTAGATTCTCTGAGTGTGTTGGGACTCTTCAGGGCCTCATCTTTTAGAGATACTGAGCTGTTGCAGCATCTGTTTACCTTGTGTGGAGTTACAAAGCCTCAGTACTGCCGGAAAAAAACCCAAACCTTCCAGGCTGCAACGGAAGGGGAGGGGCAAGAAAAGAAATATGTCGTATCGATGATGGAGGGCTTAATTGAAACCCAAAGACTAATTACATGTCCTGACAGGCTTTGGCAAGTTAAGGGAGGATGGAGAAGTAGGAATTCTTTAAAGCTGTCCTAGGGTGAGGATGGCTCTGGAGATTTGTGCTAAAACAGAACAGAGCAGAGGCCGGACTGCATGTCCTGTCCGTGCTGCAGCTTTGCTGCATGTGGGTAAATTGTTCACACAGAAGATGGGCTTTGCTCACTCCTGACATGGTGGCAAGTTCTCCTGGTGTAGGGAGACGGGTCAACTCCTCGCACAGCCCCTCAATGAATTGCATCAGTCATGTTGTTGCCTATCACTGACCTTCGCGGCAAGGCTCCCTCACCAGCTCTGCGCTGAGCCCGAGGCTTGAACCATCGCTGAAGACAGCTCTGCGTACAGCAAGCACTAGACACGTGCCTTTGAATAACAGATCCACCAGGACTATGCTTCCCTCAGAGGCATTTCAAGCTCCTTTTATTGGTTTGTTTGGACCAACACTAACCCACAGGCACTTAGCTTTGGCACTACCACCAACCTGTTTTTCCAGGATATGTGTAATCACCTAATTACCATGCCAAGCCAGGGAGTTTCAACCAGCAATTAAATGCCGTGGCTACTAATCAATGCCCAGAGGTCTGAATACCTAACTCAAATACACAGTGAGCTTTATCCCTTCGCCTGAGGCATCTCAGAGGTCATGCTCCATAACGTTAAAGGAAATGTCGCTCTCTAGATGTTGAGAGCTGCTGAGCGTTGCCCAAAAGTTTCTGTTGGATGGATGGCTTAGAAACGCTGTGGTGGGTTCCGCATTCCTCATCGGGAGTTGTCAATGGAAGAGAAAATTTAGAGAGACTCACATTCATGCACAGGTGTTATTTGCCACACTACACCCATACCTAGTAGACTCACAACCCTTATCATCTGCCCATTCCCTTTTATCCCCAGTCTGGGCCCACGATTAACAGCGTGGGTAGTCTAGCAAGGCTCAGGCTCTCTTACAGACTCATGAGAGGAACACCACCATCCAAGCCCTTACCTCATCTGTAAAAGCAGTCACCCCCACCCCAGTAGCAGCTGCATTTTGGTATCAGGTGTTTGGTCTTGTCAGAAGGCAGAGCTGTGAGAATCACTCCTGCAAGCAGTAGGAGCACTGCTGCCCAATTCCTTCAGCGTGGACTGCGTTTCAAAGCTCTTCGTCCACAACATTACGTTGCCGTGGGTTAGCGATGAGTGATGCTGCAGCTGTTGGGCCAACAGCTGTTTCCCAGCAGAAGCTAAATCATTTGATACACTCCCAATTCCTACTCCCCCATCCTGCAGAGACCCTGCATTTGTAAGACGTGTGTGTCTTCAGCCCGTCTGTCTAGCTGACGGGCACAACATGCTCAAGGCTGTTTAGTACTGGTTGGACCCACCCATGGATTTGCTGGAGCAAGAAAGCAGAAGTTTTGCCGATACAAAACAGCGAACAAACCCAGATTCCCTCCAAGATGAATGAGGAAGGACGAGATGAGCCCAGAGCACGACAAGCCTGACGAACAAGGAATTTGCCAGAAGAGTTTGGGACATCCATCTCCAGAAGCCACCACGGCAGGTAGGCAGCGCTGTGAGGAGACTGGCAACTCGGCGTGACTGAACGAAGTCTTCGCTACTAGCGACATCCCATGAGCAGCAATGCTAGGAATGGTCTTTCCATCTACAAACAGCATTTACCTG
This sequence comes from Steatornis caripensis, assembly GCA_013398225.1. NCBI lineage: Eukaryota > Metazoa > Chordata > Aves > Caprimulgiformes > Steatornithidae > Steatornis > Steatornis caripensis. The sequence goes on from VZSC01012620.1 coordinate 211,912, forward strand.
TGGGTCAGCCCAATCACCCCGACTGCTCTCTGATAAATTCCACAGCAAGGTTCATTTGCTTCCATGCCCCGGTCACACTACACCACCACCACCCCACAGCCCCCCGTTTCGGGGGGAAACAATCCCACGCGTTACAAGCTAAGCTTGAGTTAGACATGCAACCTCTAACCTTCTTCTGTGGCCTTTTTTGTGAAACCCCTGAAGTCAAACACACTTCAGCTAGCACTCTCCTTTATTCTCTTTTTCCCTTCCTAGCCGGGCATGTAAACCGTAATAGAAAAACCCAGCTTCACTGTGTTACTTACAGTGCAATTACAGCGTGTGTGGCCCAAAGAACAGGGATTACTGAATAACTTTTCCTCAAGAGGTGAGTAAAAAAATGAAAGAAGTTACTTTCAGCCTTGTCTTTTAGCTGAAAAAAACCCCAACATCTCGATTGTTTCCTGATATAATAATATACTGAGGTTTCTTTTCCTATGTAAATGTTTATACGATCATCCCTTTACAACGAGATGGGCAAAAGCAATGGTCCGATGGATGCCAAAGGAATAACTGAGTTTTATCTGGGCATTCATACATTAAAAAATGTACAAGCTGTTCTCTGTACACGTCAGACAAGAATAACTACTCTTATGACAGAACTGCNAAGACGGGCAAAAGCAATGGTCCGATGGATGCCAAAGGAATAACTGAGTTTTATCTGGGCATTCATACATTAAAAAATGTACAAGCTGTTCTCCGTACACGTCAGACAAGAATAACTACTCTTACGACAGAACTGCTGGAGTTTCTCTGTTCCTAGTTTTCCACCAAGTGCTAGCCGTGGCCCTTCTCTTGGGTATCGCTTTAGGCAAGCTGCTTCACCGATGTGTCTGCCTGCAAAATACCTTCCTCTTTTAAGGTACTTTTGGAACCAATATAAGAAAAATGACCAGGTATCTGATCCAGCAACCCTCAACGGGCTTCAATGGACTTTCAGCCAATGCCCAGAGGAGCAAGGTGCCATCACAGTTTGATATCAAAGGATCAGCGTTTGCATTTCTTAAATCCGTGGCAGAGCCCACTGCATTCTGACCCCCTCTGCAGGCACTTAATGTAGTAGTAATCATCAGTCATCCCTGCTGACCTGAGAAGCTTTACCTTTTCTCGGAGGTTTCATTTGCTCAACCAACATGTGACAGCTTCCAAGACTTCCACAGTTACAGCAGCAAGAGATGGGCCGGGGTCTGCAGACAGATGTTCCGGCTGTCGCTGGCTGCAGGGCTGCAGGCTGCACTTGTCTTGTTCATTCTGCTGAGCAGGGGCTGCAGTTGCGCCAAATTAATTCCTGTCTTGACTCCAATGGCTGCAAACGTTCCAGTGAGAACGGACGCTGTGTGGGTTTCAGTCCCCACGCAGGCTGTTCCAATTACAGTGCTACAGCCTCCTTTTGTCAGAGCTGACAACTAAGCGTCACTTTTCAGGGCAGGACAGTTTGCCGTGGCAGCACCCTCTCCTCATACAACCTAAGGAGGGCCACCAGAGCCTCCCGAACCAAGCTGTATGACCAGCCACAGCCTATGCTGGCTCATCCAAAATCCTAGCCCAAAACCAAGCTGCATGCTCAGGTCAGCCCAACCTCCCAGCCGCGCAACGGCAGCCCTGGGAAGCCAACATCTTCCCTGCAACCCCCAAATCCTCCTCTCCCTCAGCAATGCGAGGGATGCGATGTGCTTCCCGTGGGAGCCTGCACGAACACGCTGCTGTGCCGCTCGCAGGAGCGGGACAGTTGGCCCCTCCTGACTCACAGATTCCTTGGAAGTCTGTCTCTTCCAGTCTATGCCTTCTCCAGTCATTCTTAGCTTGGCACAGAGCACAACTGGGACTACGTTCCAGAATCCTTGAGGAAAAGATGAAAGGAAAAACCTCAGATTATGGTTGCACACACTCCAGCTCATCTGATGCATTTAGCTCCCTCATCCGACACTCTCTACCGGAGAAGGGGGAGGGAGAATCTTTTCCTGCGGCTGCAGCAGCCATGTACAAAACTATCCTTCATCCTTGGCACTGCTGCAACCCAGCTGCAGCTCAGGGAAAAAAAAATCTTTCAGGGTGTGTATCTGTATTTGAAAAGGCAAAAAGTGGTACAGTGCATCTGGCAAAGAGCGTGTTTTCTCCCGTCTGGTTGGGCCTTTGGAACAGAGTCCTGTGCACAGATGCTGTGATTTTAAAACCTGCTATTTTCCAAACATAAATAAATAATAATAATAATAATAATAAAAACAAAATCTGCAAATGCAACTCAAGTGGCAGATTACCCAAAAGTTTGCGCAGAAAGCCATGGGCATCATACACACACAAAGGATCAAATCTCAACGAGATCAAGGTATCATAAACTAACCCAAGTGACATGACAACGGGGAACTGATGCTGTTCGCCAGGCAAGCGCTACGGATTCTTTCCCAGGTTATCAATAAATGGTTTTCACTTCTCCCCTGTTATTACGCATGGAAGGTACCTCCCTATCAAACATGTTTTTATCCTGACAATTAAATCACGTTGGCAGCCTGCTCTATTTAATCTTTATTACATTCTAATTAGCCTTGCAGAACCTAGCACTGCTCTCCTGAGAGCTGGTTCCCTGGTGATGTCCCTGCCAAAACAATACCCACGGCACCCTGGATTTCTCTGCACAAGGACAGCCAGTGCCTTCTGGTTTCAACTCCAGTCATCACTTGGTTGCTGCAACAGACACACTTGTATCCCATCTGTTGTCCCTATGGACCACAGCACTGCTCTGCTGGAAAGAAAGCAAAGCCTTGAGGAGAGGGGCTGAGTCAGGAAGCAGGGGTGAACAAAAAAAAAAAAAATCCTTTGAGAGGGTCACAGCCCACTACCTCCTGTCCTCAACACATCATCAGGTCTCAAGGCAGGACATTTCACTGGTCGTGCACAGTTCACTCGTAGGACAGTTGCTTTCTTGGCCAACATGTGAGAAACTGAATTGGGAGATTCCGCAAGCAAAGGCAAAATCTGCCGCAGCTAACGTTAAAAAGGAAAACACTTCTACTGTGACATGCACCAGGGGTTACAGTGACTCATCCTGATTAGGTATGAAAGGATTCCCAGGTTTCTCCAGGCAGTGCTGCCACAACTCAGGGCTGCTGGTGCATCTTACGACCACTACCTGCATGTGTCACAGCGGGAACAGTCATCCCTCTTTCACAGCAGGAGAAAAACCAGAAAATCTAGGATGGGATTGAGAAAACCAAGACGACTTAACCAAAGAAGTTTATTGTAGAAACCCTTGGACATATGTTCTGGCCCCAGTCAGGGTAAGGAATCTGGGACCAGTGAACCACTGCGATGTGCAGTTTGCCTTGACAGACTCAAACCAACTTTTGAACAAAAATACGACAGTATTGTATATGCCAGCCCCCATAGAACAAGTGCTTGGACAGCAATCCTGTTCCTCAAGACCCTCCCCACAACCTCCAGGGGAGTAACAGCGCATCCAGAGCATTAATCAAGTAGGCATATTGAGACTGGTCAGCCCAGAGGCACTCAGTTGGCAAAAGCTGGAGTGCCAGGACACCTCCTGGACATACTGACTGCCTAGCACATCAGGCTGAGTTCACTGGGGCTAACCACTGCTCCCAGCATGTTTCTTCACTCATGGTACAGCCTCCACAACATCTAGACTGAATCTTCATAGAAAGTCTTTGCCATGGCATGTGCCACTTTTAGCACCTTCTTCTCCTTGGCATCTGGGCCCATGTTGCTGCGGGCTAGTTTAATCCAATACTGCTCCGTCCTGGAGAGATAGTCTGCGTGCTTCTCCTCAGGCTGAACACATGGGTGTTGCTCCTCTCCTAGTACACAATGGGAGGAAGAGAGAGGTCACAAACAGCTAATGAAGGCAATCTGCTCTTCCACACATCAACCCGGCCAAGACTACTCTTGAGCTAATGTGTTTGAATATAATAGCCCAAAAACCTATCAGTAGCCAATGAAATTCCTCCTCTACCCTGAGAGCAGTGTACTATGAAAACTCTGCTTTTGCTGGAAAACTCACTTGGATGCCAGCGAGGCCTTCCAGGCTGGCAGCAGAACCAGCAAGTATTGTACTAAAACCCACTTTACATTAGCATGAAGACAACATTCATCTTAATCATTACCTCCCTCATCTTCACTCTCCTCTTCAGAGCTCTCCTCTTCCTCTTCGCCTCCCTCTGCACCTTCCGTATCATCCTCCTCTTCATCCGATTCTGACTCCTCCAGCCATTCTTGTGCTTCTTCGATGAGAAAGAAAATAGAAGAAAGAAATAACAAGCTGTTTCCCACTCCACCCGAACTATCACGGAGGATGACAGGGCAAGGTCAGACATATGTGCTCCTTAAGAGCCCTGCTGTATTCATTGCCCTCACAGATCCACCCACTATACAGGGCCTGGCTCTGCTGGGGAGCAGTGGGAAGAGATGAAATAGTCAGGAAGAAGTGAACAGCGCAGAATAGCTGTGGAAAACCAGCTGGTTAGTGCCGATGCTGACAGGAGTCAGCTCTCCTCCCTAGCACTTCACAGTTCCGTGATCATGAGCAAGACTCCTTCCTTTCTGCCCTTCTCCCATTACACAAATAAAACAGACTGTGAGCTTCCAGGGCACGGGCACCCTCATAATGTCTCTCTACAGCACCTAGCACATGACCTGGGTTGAATTACTTAGCCACCACCATAAGAGATATGTTGCTTTAAGATAGTCCCACAGTTTCTTTCAATAATGAGTAGAAAATCCATCAAATCAATTTTCACTGAGGGGTCTCAGGTAATGCTTTCTGCAACACTACTGAACATACTCACGTAATAATCATGTAAGCCAGGAGTTCAGGGAACTGACTTCCATGCTTGCCACATCCCCTGAGCTAGCCTTCCCTGCTTGGGAACAGCTCAGCGGAGTAGTCCCAGTATGTAGCAAACACACCACACATTCAAGGTACAAAGAAATAGCACTAATGCCCACAGGCTTTGCAGTACCCAAGACCCTCACTGCCCTGAGAATGGGAGGGCAGGCAAGAGCATACCTCCCTGTGCTCTGCTGAGTGGACAAGCATGGCACGGCAGGACGTCCCAGGCCAGAACCTGCCACCAGTGAACACAGACGCTCTGTTGATGTTTTTCAAAGCAGACAAAGACCACAGCTCACTCTAGTGATCGCAAAGCTCTGGACCAGACAGGTTTCTGCAGTGACAGTGACCACAAGACACTGCATATCACATAATCCCAAGCTTTTTCCTGTCCAGGAAAAAAAAACACTACTCAAAGGCTCATCACCACCCATTGAGGTTTTTCACCCTAGTGTAGTGTTGCTACACGAAAGACACAGAGAGAGAGATCCCATGATCAGAGCTTACTTGGATCCATCTCCACTAGCACCTTCCATTCTTCCATCTTGTGTAGGTCGATACTGTAGAGGTCGCTGAGGGTGAACTGGCGATCGCCGACCTCAAACATTCCCCCATACACATAGAGAACCCCATGCTTCACTGCCAGCATGGCATTCGAACGTGGGCATGGCTCCACTTGCTGGCCCAAGGCTCCATCTTCCTCCTCCTCCTCCGATTCAGATCTCTCCTTCTCTTCTGCACATCCAGAGATCACCTGCTTGATTGTCATGACAGTCCCATCTTCTGCCACCACCTCCTTGACTATCTCCACCGGGCCTTGTGGAGGTTGCTTCTCCACCTCCTCATCACCAGCGCTCTCCGCCTCAGCTTGTCTGCCACGTCTTCGCTTCCTCTTCTCTGATTTCGGTCCCTATTAACAGCAACAAAGAACAGGAGGAGACTCTGTGTGAACTGTGTGCACCTAATAGCACATACAGTAGTTAATACAAATACTGTGGATGCTGCTGGGAGGGAGGGGAGAGAATTATATCGTTTTTCACTGCAGCTCTAAGTCTCAAGCGATAGGTGCAACTTCCCACTCAGCATGAACTTCTACCAGCCGTATCACAAGGAGCAACAAAACTCCTGGAGAACCCATGCCGTGGAGTCGCTTCCTCTATTAAAGGCAGCATGTGCTGAAAAGACACAAAACACCTCTTTTGCTCTCTATCCTGCAGATGCATGCAAACACACATGGTCCACTAGTCTGTGACAGCAGCAAGAGAAAATAACCTACCACTTTGTGAAATCAAAACGATTGCTGGGTGCTAAATTACAGTGCATTACTAGGAAGCACTCCAGGTCTTCAAAGTATTGTGTGAAAGGGCTGGAAAACAGTCAGCTAGGAAGGCAGAAGCAAACATCTGAGTGCATGTTTGGCTGTTATTCTATGACTGACTTCTTTTTGGGAACAAAGCCAGAAACAGTGGGGGTGGAAGGAAGTAAGTTCAACCAGGTCATTTGCACCTCACTTGCCCCTTGCAAGCAGTTCAAATGAAATCAAACATTTGAGCTAAGCCGCATTTCTGAAGTTCTTACAAGCCAAGGTTAGTATTTCATCTCTTCTAGTAGCTCAACACTGGGGAAAAGAGGGAGGTTTTTTTGATCCCAACACAACACAAGATCTTTTCACAGTAGCTTTCACTGAACTATCTCATGTCAGACTTACACATCTGACCTGGAGCCAGCCTCTAGTAAAACACCGTAACTATGTTTTCATGCTGCTTTGCTTCATTTTGCATTACACAACATCGGGGCACATGCAGCCTGACTCCTGGAGGACAGCGATGGCCTCCTGAACCACTCCTGCTTTGCGCCCAACCATCAGGGCTCACAGGCTTCCCCTCTCCCCAGAAGGGTGACAGTCTGCATCACACTGTGGAATCAGGGCATGGAGAGCACAAGTTGCTGCGGGGCAGGGAAGGAGAGGAGTAGCATAAAATTGGAGAATTCAGTTGGTGTGGTAGCAACAACCTGCTGGAATTGCACATCCCCGCCTTCATTTCTACAGCTCAGCTCCTGAGTTATTAGAAACAGAGGTTTGCTGCACACTGCGAGAAAGCTGTATGAGGAAAAAAAGGGCCCAAAGGACATGTGTCAGACGCTCAAAGAGAATGAACTGAACATATCTGTGTCGTTTTTAAAACAAAACCTTTAGCTGTCCAGGAAACCAGCGGTTTTTCCCGATATCGTAGAAATAAATATCGTTGAAGAAGTCCCCTTCAATGCTCTCTTCCTCCTCTTCATCATGCACGCCTCCGAACAGAAGGGAGCGGTTATTGGGACCAATGGCCACGGAGAAGCCAGACCTGGGAGTGGGTTTCACTCCAGACGGGTTGAGCCGACTCCACGCCCACTTGTCTAGTAATGGATAAAAGCAAATATGAGCATCAGCAAAGGGGAATCCTGATCGTTTTCCTATCTTCCAAGGCCCTTCAGTTCTCCAGCAAGTAACTCAACGACCCATTCTGGACATTGTCAGCCTAGCATGCAGGCTGGGAGAAGCACATGCACTGGGCTGGGCACTGTGTTTCCGAAGGAGCCACAATTTCAACAACATAAACTATAAAAAGGCCATAATGCAAGTAGGGTCTGGAATCCGGACACACATGTGACCAACCAACCCTCCTCCCCAAATCCCACTTTAAGACGGTCAGGTTTACAGACCAGTCACAATTTTAACATTTTAGAAACTCAGTTCAAAGAAGATTGTCCTGTTCCCTGAGACAAGGATGAAATACAGTCTCTCCTAAAGAAAGTGATGGAATTCCTATTTCTGGAGACATTCACAGATAAAGCAACCAAGCAACCAAAATCCACTCTTGATAATATCCCTGCACTAGGTAATCTCATGAGGTCACACCTCAGTCTTCTCTCTTAAAGAGTCTGTAAGTGAGCCACCGCTACCAGAGTTTGTCAAAACAAGCATTTCCAGTGTGGAGAATTCTGAAACCACGAAGATTTTCTGTTGTGAAACAGAAAAGTAGCGATCAAAATGTCCCAGAGAACAGGAATTTCAAGATGTTGTTTTAATTCCCTCCCACACACAAACCAAAAAATCCCTAAAATATCTTTTCTCGTAGTTTTTCCTGAAGCTGCCTGTGCAGGCCAGAGCTTCTCGCATAGTTATGCAAGGAGCCTGGAGACCCTCCACTCCATCTCAGACTATTCCAGGACCAGCTGGGAGGTGTCAACATAGATGAAGCCGTGAGCTAGAAATTATTCGCTGACAAAAAGTATAGCCCAACCTTCCTCCAGAGCTCTGCCGGTTCCTCAAAGAAGCTTCTCAACCAGCTCCAATCCCCCAGTGTTCCACTGTGTCAGAGGGACCATGAGCTCTGAAATCAAGACACCTGGAGCTGAAAACCATGACTCCTTGCAGCCTTCGGCTGACCAGCAAGCTTCGCTCAGCAAAGCAGACACAGCCTCATCTTTTCAGGCTGTAAAATGGAATGCGAGAAGGGGATAGAACCGCTGTGCAGCGTACAGCCTGCTGCAGCGACAAGCACTTCCTTCCCATTTCCCTTTGCAGAACACAGCAGTGTGGAATTCTGCCTGCATGCGTGATGGCCTGTCTTCCTTCTCCAGCACACATACACAAAAAAGAACATAATTCCTCCAATATCCCCCTGAAACTGCTGTTTCCTTCACCCCAGCTCCTTTCTTTTTAAGCTAGAGTCACAGTATACACGTGCACTTAGCTACTCATGGGAAGAAGAAATATTTAAATCAACTCATCTGCTGTGTTTAGCCCCAAAGCAAACCCTGCTTTTCATTAGAAGTGAGATTTTGTCCTAGGCTTGGGGGTTTTTGGTCTGTTATTCAAAGGAAGACAGAGGATTTACATTCAGTCCTGCAGCATCACTTCCAGCACAGCCCTCCTAGCTGCAGCAGTAGCTTACCTTCCTCCTTGCCTGCACCTTCAGCCTTCAGCAGGAACATATCTGTATGCAGCGTGCCTTTATCAACATCTTTCTTGATTCTCTGCAGAGAAATGAAATACAGGGGTGCTCAGTGAAACAGTTTCAGTGGCCCAAAACACAGGAGATCCAACTCTTCAAGGCCTAGAAAGTAACCCACACCAGAACGGTGGCCCGTGCCATTCTGAACTCACCACCCCAAAGATAAGCCTAATCGCAGCCTGAATCTCTATGCTCCCGTACTGAAAACGCAAACACTGTGACTAGGGCAAGAAGCCACACAGGTAGTCAGACTGGGGCTCTGGAGCATCAGGCGGGTCACAACCATAGTGTTCAAATGAAGATTACTTCCTGTAATGAACCACAACCAACTTCTGCCTGTGACAACCAGGCTGCAACACAGATCCTGGGACTTGCGGCTGTGTGAAGACTACATGATGCAGTTTAGGGGCAGGAATTCTGGCACCCAGAGAAGGGAAATAGATGGTCACAAGAGTTTAAAACAGATTGTTTTGCAGAAGGAAGGAAGGAAGGATGGGCAGCACCAAGGAAACGGGAGATGCAAGGTGTTGCCTTTTACTCTGCCACAGAGAGCATCAGAGCTCTCAAAGGACTAATTTAACATCCGTGCCTCTGCTTCTCTAGCTGTAAAAGAGGGCAGATACCCACTCCACCAAAGTGGCACACGACAACTTTCCACAGGGCTTGCAAGGCCCTCTGGGATTCTGCCTTTGAATGTTGAGCAGAAGCTCAGAGCGTCTGTGCTGTATCATTTGCAAGGCGCAAGTTTAAGTACAGATCTGTGACTAGCACGCAGACTTTCAGTCCCTGCCACCCCCCTATCTCCATCCCACTACAAGAGAAGCAGAGGTGACAGCTCGCTCTCTACACCACAGCCTGACTGCAGCTGTCATTTTTAGCATTCAGGGCCCCACACAGGCGTGAGCAACCGTTTTTTCTCCTAAACAGAAACAGAACAGAAGCCCCACTTCCACTCCTACTAAAGGCAACGGCAAGACACCAGCAAGAGTGGGATCAAGCCTCAGTTGAGGCAAATAAATGCACTGTTTTAAATGCAATTTTCCCTTGTTCCTTTCACTGCAAGCCCCTGTACCCCAGTGCTCACAGCAACATGCAGCATTTGGAAGCAGCACTATGCAACACCACTGTACAGAATTCTTAATAATGACATTATCCACCCATTCCTTCATGCAGAGCTCCTACTTCCTTGTAACTCCATTTCTCCTGGGGGCAATGGCATTGATATGCTGTGTAACTGCTGCCAGGATGCAGGCAGTGGATGCCAGCAGAAGCTGGGAGGGTTGGGTCCAGCCCTCAGGAAGATGAGCAGGGCTTGGGTGCACCTGAGAGCAGACCACCACGGTGCTGTCCTGTTCTTGCTGCACATCTGTATCCAACCCCGTGCCTTGCACTTCACAGGTTTTGTTTATTGCAGGGTATGCTGTGTTGTTACTACATGGCTCAGTATCCAGTTTGTAGGAACAGCATTCTCTCAGAAAGGCAGAAGAGAGAAAAGGGAAACAAAGGGCGTTTGAGGCATTGCACAACAACGCTGTAACCTGGATGATGCTGAAAAGCCCTGGGGAAGGCCAATAACGAAGTGTCGGAGGAAACAGAACTCTGCTTGCAGCACAGCAAAAGGGAAGCTTCAGTTAACTTAAGGACCAGGGTCTGCCTGTAGGGCTCTCTTAGGAAATTTGTTAGTTTGGGGCTGTGGCTCCTGTGTCGTCTTGCTCTGCCCATGCACCTAAGCACACCTGTTAGCACACCGAAAGACACGCACTCTGCAAGACAGGACATCTACGCTGGAGAGATCCTCTTCTGTGCAACCACCTCAATGACGTCAACATCTGCACTATTCCACCTACTGTCCTCAAGCAACAGAACGCCAGGCACACAAGCGACAGGAAGCCTGTATGAACAAGCATTAGTGACAGTCCTAGAATAAAAGGTTGCACAGTGATGACTTCTTCAGCCACTGACAGTTCTCCAGCACGTGGCAAGCAAGAAAGAAGTTTTTGCCTTGGTGAGTGGCTCTCAGGCATCGCTAGAGGAGCTCTGGTGTGGAGGGGCTGGGAGCTACCCACTTTGAGCAGATCCTTGAGAGCGAGCTGCCAGGGCAGGAAGGGAAAGAAACGCGTTCTAGGAAAGGTGCTGGTAGCATCAAGTGCACCAATTCGTAGCCTGGCAGTGCGTGTATTGTGGCATCTACAGCAGCAGCTCTCAAGTTCAAAGGGCTGTGGGTCACCACGCTAATCAAGTGCCATCCTCTGGCAATGTCACACTTCACTGTCTCTGTCACACAGATTCTACAGCAGCAGAAGTCACCAATGAGCTGCAGGCTGTGGACAGCTGACATACAGCAGCCTTTTTAGTCTGTCCCTCACCTCAAACACCCTTCCAAGCTTCACCTGCGCACAGAGCTGTCAGGGATGGATAGGCAGAGAGTAAGGGGGAGAGAGACAGACGGCCAGGAGGCTTCACACCTTAGAGCACTGAAGCGCACCCCGGTGACTGCGAAGTGCCTGTCTGCTAACGATAATGGAAACGGTGGTTATTTCTTCCCCAGTCTCAGGGAGGTTACAGTTTGTCCTTAAATGCTAGACAGAGCACACATTCATATGTGCAGGTGACACAGAGGCTGAAGTGTGCAGGAGCACAGTAAGACGTGCACTGTTTGCACAAAAGGAGGGGAAATGACAAATACTGAGAGAGCAGTTGGCTTCACTATCATACAAGCCGCGTAGAATAGTTGCATTATTTTTCTCCTGAAAACCACACGGCTCCCTGTAGTAAACACACTGCGTACGCAACATGACAAAGCTTCTTGGGCTGAGAAAACCCCAATGAGGTGGAGTGGGAGTTAGTCATTTGTTGTCAAAGAGATGCCTGTTTTCCCCAACTCACACTGGCTCAAAAGCAGACACTTTAGCAGCAAGCAGTGCATCGCTACTGGAGAGATCAATCCCCTCGCACCCAGGACACCCGCTTGCCCTGAACAAATCGCTCCGTCAGTCACAAGAGGCTCCTGTTCCCCTCCCGCTGTCCTTCTTGCCTTGAAGTTCCAGGTGTTTGCTTTCAAGCACAAAACTGTCTTGGATATCCACAGCCTATTGTTTGCTCAAACAGGTACATCAGCAAGTTACAAGAGCTATACAGGCATTAGCTAAAAAACCCCAGCTCCGCTGACAGACAGCAAGACGCCTGTTTATCCCCCTTCCAAGAGCAAGGAAACTGAGGCACGGAGAGCTGTTCTCAAGAAAAAGAGGAATCAGGACTCCTCGTGTATAGCATGCTGAAGATGTCTGAAGAGATCAACAATGGCAAAATACACCCAATTAGCAGAAGCCCTTAGCAGGCAGAGCTACACAGGGAACCAGTCCCACCAGACCTTGCAATTCAGGCAAACACTTCAGCCCTGCCACAAGCAATCTCCCAGCAGAATCCAATTCAGCTTTGCAAAGCTTGCCACTAAAAAAAACCCCACATGCCAGTCATCTTTGGCATTGCACACATGTAACGCCAGCCCTCCCATGGCTTGCAGGCTGCTTGCACCTGCAAGGTAGAGCAGCGTTAGCCTCCAACACCTCCCAGCTGCATTCGCTGTGCCAGTCAGGCACAGTGCGCTCACGTTGCCTAGCAATAGAGAGGTCTCATTGCTTTATAGAGCCAAAAATGCAGCTTGCTGCAGCAAGCCCCATCCCCAGCATGAGAAACGGGCAGAGACATCTTTTAAGATCAGCAGGAGAGCAAGTCTGAGCTCCTTGCGTGATTCTGAGGTACGTTTTAGGCAGAGCTGACAACACCCNACCCCACATGCCAGTCATCTTTGTCATTGCACACATGTAACGCCAGCCCTCCCATGGCTTGCAGGCTGCTTGCACCTGCAAGGTAGAGCAGCGTTAGCCTCCAACACCTCCCAGCTGCATTCGCTGTGCCAGTCAGGCACAGTGCGCTCACGTTGCCTAGCAATAGAGAGGTCTCATTGCTTTATAGAGCCAAAAATGCAGCTTGCTGCAGCAAGCCCCATCCCCAGCATGAGAAACGGGCAGAGACATCTTTTAAGATCAGCAGGAGAGCAAGTCTGAGCTCCTTGCGTGATTCTGAGGTACGTTTTAGGCAGAGCTGACAACACCCACAACATCCCCTTCTGTAAGGGATCGCAGAAGTTGCCTTTATCGTTTCTAGGCTGAAGATGAAACAGATGAACAGAGAGACATCATTGTGCTAAGAATCATGCATTTTAAAATATTGGGCACGCTCTTGTCAATTTGTGCGCCAACATCTCAAGTTAGTTGCACTCAGGGTTGTAAAGCTCCTTTTTCACCGTTTGCATCCTGGTTGTTCACCACTTAGGCAGCAAAATTTAGTGGCTGGCACAGGCAAAGGTATGTCTGGGTACCAAGGCTCTTGTCCTGGCTCTGTCCACAAGCACTGGAGTGCCTTAAAGTCACTTGATCTTTTCTACCTCTATTTCTCTAGCCATACAAGAGACTTTCTTACTCAAGCCACATCAAGGGAATTCAGCAACAAGGCCTGGACTGACAGGCTTTACCGAAAACTGACTCTCCACACTCAGTTCTGCATGCAAGTCCAGCAAATCAAAGCAAGGACCAAATCTCTCTGCTTCTGCCTTCCCAGCTCACGACGCCTGCTGAGCAGACTGAGGACAGGCAGATTGATCGCTTGATCAGGGCAGCATCCTGGCTGCAAGCTGATAGTGTTGCTCAGGCTTTACCAAGCCCCAGCAGTCAGCTGGGCACAAAGATGCCTACAATTCCACCCACAAGCACGAATCTCCGGGGCTTACAGCTCTTTTTGCCCCAGGCAACGTGCATTACAACACACCGCACAGCTATTTTGGTACAGTACTTCAAAGCAGATTTACAAGGGCTAAGTGGACCGCAGGATATAATGCATCAGAACTGCCCGTGAGAGGAAAGCAGCCTTGCCACATCCTCCGGCAACGTGACAGCCATATCACACCAATACTAAAACAGAGGAGCTATTATGATTTCCAATCCTGTTCCAAACCAATTCACACCATATACATACTTGGTAGCAGCTCCAGTCTCAGGAGGCCTCCACACAAATCTGCACCTTTTTTACAGCACACGTGCAACTTAATCCTGCCTATTAAAAAAGAAATCTCTACACAACTTGGTGAATGCGCTTTGCTTGGAAACCTGCCTGTTTTCACACGCAAAAATGTCTTCAGGTGCCCAAAAATGTCATAGCACTCCTGAGCATGGCAACTGCCTCCAGCTGGAGACAAGGACGAACAGGTCTTCTCCTGTGCCTGCCCAGCTCCAATTAAACATTGTTTCCTCCACTGTCTACTTCTTGTTTCTCCCAAGAGTACCCCAGCCAATGTCTCTGGGGAGAACAGACAAGCCACACACGCTTTCTTCGCTTCAAAGTAAACTCAGAGAGACTTAGCTCCACAATCACCTATAAGCAAAGATACAATGAGAACCAAACAGCCATGCACTAATGAAGCTGTGTTTCTCTTAGATGGGGTAAATCTTGCTGAATTAAATTTGCAGGAGCACACTAAAGATTTGTTGCCTTTGCATCTCAAGAAAGCTGCAGAGAAAATTCTGTCCAGTGCTTTGGTCAGTCTGTAGCTTGGCTGCACCATTCCTGCCCAAAAGTTCACCGGAGCTGCAGAAGACACAAGCAAAGTCTCTGTTAGGAATGGCACACTGGAGAGCAGCAGACTCAGCTCTCTGTATTACAAAGGAAGCAGATTTGTTTAACAGCAGTGGTAGTTTTAATCTAAAAGCTGTTCTCCAAGCTGGAGAGGAACTGCACCCAGCTCTTATCCTTGCTCAGTGCCCTGCATAAAGGCTAAGGGCAGCTTTGCATTCCACCATCCCTTCTACTTCCATTTTTATTAGCTCAAAAGAACCCAGAGCAGTGCGACAGCCCACCCTTGTAAAGTGGAATAGAATTAACTGCAAACACACGTCAACTTCTGTATTTCCATGGAGCTCAGTGTGCACTTGAAACCCAGCTGCTTTCAGTAGCCATGAGAGATCCACATCTAGCATAGCATGCGGGCTCATGCCTCCATCCCACTGCCAAGCGTGAGGAAACAGGACAGAGAAAGAAAGAGGACAAAGCCCTTTTGGGTAGAAAATGCCTCTGTACTGTTACTGCTATTTAATCAAATGCACATCTGAGATAGAGCCCTAAGCGCAGGCCGTGAGGAGGCACAAATGCTTCTAAATATATAGGCAGACTATCTTCTCTCCCCTTTCTCTGCTTTTCTTCTTTCTTCATTTATTCACATCAGAAGAACAACGCGTCCTCCTCCCCCAGCGACGCACTGCTGGAAGCGATGCCTTTCCACTGAGACAGTAGCAGCAGGATCCGGGTCTTCTGTCTGCATTTGCAACATTAAAGGCTTTTGCAGGAGCCTTTTGCTCAATGAAATATTTACTTCCTCCAGCCCAGCATGGAGACAGGGATACTTGGTCAATGAGGACATATGGTCTAAATGGCTATCCAGTATAAATTACCGTGATTAACAAAGCAAGAGGCAGAGCAGAGGAAGCCTGGTGCTCATCAAAAGTCGTCTTTGGCTTATTGAGTTTGCTAACTAGCGCTGCTCCCTTAACCCTTTCACTAATGTAAAAAAATACAAGCACCGTGGCAACTGCTGCTTTCAACCTGCAAGTGCTGAAATACGGACAAATAACTACTTGAGAATGCTTTAAGTCGGCAGTAACCATCACTGTTGCCAAAAAACGTCATTTCTCCCAGTTGCTTACTCCTACTTCAGTGATATCACCTCCTTAAATTGGATGAGATTAGCAGGGAAAATAGAAAATCCATTTTAACTAACATAAGCTCCTTGATCAGCACACAACTGCATGAAGAAAGGCACAATTGGAAGATGCCTCTTTTGGTACTAGTACTGGTTAACAGCTGCCTGAACAATCCAAAGGCACAACTGCACACTCACTCCAAGCTGGCCTAACTACAGGCTAACGCGCACCCTCGTTACCAGTGGTTTTTGGACATCTGGCAGCTGCCTGACATGAGGAAACATCGTCAGTCAGAGCAGCGGGCAGTGATGCAATGAGATCACTGAATCTCGCACTGGAGGCAACACTTGTGAAACCGAGCACAGGGAAGCAGCAGTATAGAGTTCTCAATTTTGCTCCCCCAAGCTTTAAGCCCGCTGCCCTCTCCAAGCAGTCAAAAACATACGACTCCACAGCCAACACAGGTCAAGATCATCACATCGGCCCAGCTTACGCAACCCAAGTTTGTCATGTTTCAGCTTTCACTTCAGCCCCTTAGTTTTTCCATCAACTATTCAGTTTAGAATCCAGAAAATACTGCACTGGCTTACCACAAAA
Organism: Steatornis caripensis; assembly: GCA_013398225.1. Taxonomy (NCBI): domain Eukaryota; kingdom Metazoa; phylum Chordata; class Aves; order Caprimulgiformes; family Steatornithidae; genus Steatornis; species Steatornis caripensis. Next base: position 228,144 of record VZSC01012620.1, read on the forward strand.
TCTCTCCTACCTGTTTGGAGTAGCCTCCATAGATGATTATGCTGCCCTCAGGACTGGCAGCCATTTGACACCCGGATCTTGGAGCAGGCCCAATCCCTGATGGAGCCAGCTTGCTCCACGTGAAGGAGTCCAGGCTGAAGGCATACACGTCGTTGTAATAGATGTAATCTCTAGGGAGAGCAAATTGGCATATTGCAGGTTTCTGTAATCGTCACAATTTAGGACAGGATAAAACATCGCTTCCGGAACAGCACCAGGAACCTCTGAAGAGGTGCAACACCTTATTCAACTTCTTGCGTTTATGGCTTTTCTTGTTCCATAGCTGTAGCAGTGCACAGAAGATTTATTTGGGTGAAGGTTACTGTTTCAGAACAACAATTTGCATTTGACAGAGCTCCTTTAAGCAAGGCTTCTCTGGGTTCTTTTTTACCTATGTCATTCTTTACTACAATAGAGGTTACGTCAATTCTTTCCAGTTAACATGGTCTGAGGAAACTTAAACAAGAACACAAAAGATCCAAAAGGATTACAGCTATGTCTGTCTAGCAGCTAGGAAAATAATAATTATGCCCAGTTCTCTTTCTACCAGCCAGCTCACATACTGCTCATGGAAAATGCTCTGCACAGGTCAAACTCCCAAGGACACAGACAAATCTAGGGTGGGCTTTGCAACCTGCACTGTGCTCCCAGGGACTGTGGTTATGCTGCTTACTCCCTCTCAGAGAATACGTAGCTCAGCTCTCTTCACAGTCTCCATGACAGCATAGCTGTGACCTCACATAGCATGTGAGAGTCTACCGGAGAAGACGGTTCTCAGAAGACAAGGCTCTCTGACACGATTCAGAGGCCAGAAGCGATGTACTGAGCTTTAGCTACCAGGATGAGTAGCTACTTCAGTGATTAGTTAAGTGGTGCAATGGTTTCTAAAACATTTGAAGACTTTAAATCAAGGTCACTTGTCTTTCTAACATAAAAGTCTAGGTCAGTAACTACTGCTGAGGATAATCCTTCCACTAAAGCCCAGCTTTCTGTTACTGGTGAAATTCTGCTGTCTTTTTTACAGAGGATTCAATACCATCAGCCATCCTGCAGTAACCCACCTCGTGCTCTCATGGAAACCTCCAAAGATGATCAGCTGTCGTTTGCAAGCAACCATTCGATGTCCGCTTCGTCCAGAGGGACCTCCTGATGCCCTGAAAGACAAAGAAATTCCACTTATCAGCAATATTCCCTTTCCTGATAGTGTGTTGGTTCATTTTTATTGAAGTCATGGGCAGCTGGGCTCAGTTGAGTTCAGCTTCTGCTCTCGTGGAATGGGAAACCATGGGGAACTTCATTGCCTTAATACATAATTCCTGTAACTCTTGGTATTTGCAACACGGGTGTTTTGCAGTAACAATTTCATTCCTAGTGATAAGCCATCTAGTCTCTAACAGCACTCTTCTGCCATAACTCAGGAGCTAATTCTTCAGGAGTTCAATGAACAGCAGTTAACNGCTCTCGTAGAATGGGAAACCATGGGGAACTTCATTGCCTTAATACATAATTCCTGTAACTCTTGGTATTTGCAACACGGGTGTTTTGCAGTAACAATTTCATTCCTAGTGATAAGCCATCTAGTCTCTAACAGCACTCTTCTGCCATAACTCAGGAGCTAATTCTTCAGGAGTTCAATGAACAGCAGTTAACTCCCACAACTGCAAGAAAGGCACTCCAGAAAGAGATGTTTTCTCCGAGTGGCAAGCACAAGCCAGAGACTGGCTCTGACATCCACTCTCCTTCAATATCTTAGGAAATCACGTACCCACAGTGTCTTCACTCATCCACCTGCAGCTAGGATACACATCAAACTAGTGAGAAGACTTTGTAAGTTACTTAGATTTCCTCAAGAACAAAGGCATTGCGGAAAAAACGAGTCATCATTATTAGCTCACACATCAAAAAGCAGTTATGCATCACTGTTCTGCTCTTTCAAGCCTCCTTGACCTTTCAGTTAAATGTGCCACTTCCATTTCCAAGAACAAGCAACACCCCCCCCATCTGTCACATCCAAAAGCTTCAGGAGAATCCAGGCAGCTGGCAATGGCATTCCTGAGAGGCAATGAAGATGCACCTTCCTTCATGTTCACCCACAGACTGAGCATCATATGAGAGAGAACAAAACTTCAAGAACGCTCAAAACAAAGGTAACTTTAGGCCAAACTGCAGAGAAAACCAGGAGTTTGCTTTGTGTGTCCTCTGCCCCTGTGGATTAATCCGTCACATTTTCACTCTCGCTGAGGAGTCTCCCAAAGCGCACACGGTTAGCACCAGTGCACTCAGCACGACTTCTCAAACAGGCAGCGTTAACACGTGTTAAGTGGTTGCAGAATCAGGGCCTAAATAAACAAGACACCTGCTCACCGCTGAAAACAACCGCAAAACCTAAACCCACAACCCTAATGCTACACTTTGACCGGCAGCAGGTAGCTGTACAGCACGGTCATAGATTTCTGTGGAGAGAGAAAATGAGGGCCCTTATTCACCATCAGAAATGACAATCTCACACCAGTCATAATCAAAAACTCCATGCCGAACAGCAGCGTCTGGGTAAGACCAAATTAATATTGATTGCTTGGACTTTTTATTCTTACAGAGACTAGTGTTTTCTAGGCATTTACTGGATTTTTAAGTATCATCCTGCAGAATAGCACCTCTAGTATTAATTTAATCGAGATCTGAAATCGTTATTTTCTCTTCTGTAACAAAGCTCCGATGTTATTGTTCCGAAGGATGGCACCTTTTAGAATCTTTTTTTTTTTAAAGAAGGAAAGAAGGAATTAAAATCATTAACAATAAAACCCTGTTCTCAGAGAGTATCTTCTGCCTTGCTTCTCAAACAGGTTTTCTCCCAAGTCAAAAAAATCAATTCCAAACAATAAAAAATTTATTCATTGATGTGTATGTTTTAATAAACAAGTCACCACAGTGTACTTTTAACTCAAAAGTCACAAACAAAAACATCCAGTCTGGGGCCTGATCTGAATTCAGAGAAGTCTCACCGGCACCAGCACCACTTGCTCTCCATCACAGGGTTGTTCTCTCCTTTCTTTAGGCTAGCAAGAACTGATGCCGAGCCACAGTTCCGGGAGCCCTCGCCCTGCACACTATTGTATCACCTCGGCTTCCCTCGCCTTAGCCTTACCCATTGCAGGCATCAGCTATAAAAGAAAGTTTACAGCCTTTGATGTAAGGAAATGCCCTCCTAAAGTTGCAACAACCGCTTTCAGAAAGTATTTGTACATGCAGCTATTGACACAGTCAAGGTCCTTTGCCCCCAGTCTCCAAACACAACACTGGTAAAACCAATCGGCATAGTCAAGCAGGACTGGCAGTGACATATAATCACGCTGCCACTCCAGAAGGCATTTGCTGCAAGCTCCAAGACTTGTCTCCCAAATGCAAACTGTCTCCTTTTACCTGTATCATTGCTCATGGTCCAAAATAAGCATTCTGGAAATGGTTTCACAGACTTTATGATTAATACTCTACTTCATGGGGTTGACACCAGAAAGCAGACATGTAGGAGGGAGCTGTAAATTCTCCAGGCTTTTTTTAAAAATAGATTTAAAGATAAGTCTGGATAAGGACTGGCTCTACACATGCACAGCATGAGTCTGATCAGAACTGCTCCGTAAGGAATTTGCTTTTGCTTGTGGAGTTACTCTGGGACTTATAGTAACATAACAGACCTGAATTCAGCCCCCAGATTCAAGAATTAAAGACTTATATGTCAGAGTGGCTACAGACTGCACAAGTGAGTTGCCTTTTCATCCACTCCTCCATCCAGAGGATGCTCCTATGAATCTCAGAACCTCTCCATAATAATAAAAGTGATGATGCATAGAACACCCCATCAAAGGGGCATTTCAGGACAAAGCACTTTTATCCTCCAGTACTTGAGGCAGCTGAAACCCAGGACTTCAGTTTTACATCTTACACCTGTGAACGCGAACAAGTGTTCTGTTCAACAGCACGCACAGATAGCGTACCCATGTGTTTGCATACTCAGTGAAGAAGCACACAAGTGAACACACAGTCGCCCCAAGGCACAAAATCCTCAAATGAAACCCCTTGCAAAGGCGAGGTTGTACATTTGGACCTACCAAAGAACAAGCTCACAAGGCTCACTTCTGGGCTGACAAGTACACCAAAATACCCTTCTTTTCTTTGAACACCAATGCACCTTCCTACGTTGTGTTGCAGGACCCAATCTTTCCGGCGACAGACAGCACATGAGGAAGAAGAGCCATCAATGAGAAACAAACCTATGCTGAAAGGCATCCTGCACTGCAGCAACTGCTCCAGTTCTCTCTGTAAGCACCATTAAACACATGCTTGTGAAATGCTACCCTGAAATATTTGTAGCACCCCATCTCACAAAACTGTTGTGGGAAGTATCACTAACATTCCCACATTTAAGGGAAGGGTCAAAAGCAAGACAAAGAACTACACAGAGGAGGGATCAACCAGTTCCTAAGCACAACCCCAAAGCATGATGCTCCCTGCCTCTCTTCGAGGGACTGCACTTGGCCACACAGAGCTGAGTAAGAATGTTGTCTCTAGGAAGAAATGAGAGAATTAGGTTAAAACATTGCTTAGCTCTAAGGCTGAGTAACAAACAGTTCACGCACTGAGGCAACCTTGTGCCTCACACACGTGATAAGGTGGTTCAAGTAAGTCAAAGTCAGTTGCCAGCACGTCTTCTAACGCGTTGGGAATTGTTGTGTTTGGACCATCTTTGTGCATGCAAAATGCAAGTAAATATAGCTAAAAATAGCAATTTTTAACTCTGTCAAGCAGACTAGCACTGCTGCGCTCTGTGCTAGGAGATAATGGAGATCCACTTCCCCAGCAGCCTTTGTAGACACAGCACAGGGATGTTATTCACAGGGATGAGTTATTTAAGGTTTTCTCTTCACAAGTGTTTCACAGTCAAGCCTCTTACGGCATCAAGATAGTCTGTGGCATGAACTGTAGGCCAGGAAGGACAAGATAATTGTCTGAAATCTAAGCTGTGCGTCTGGAATAACTAGATTTCCTAGAACTGCAAGTTCAGATCACAGCAGGGTCATCTTAGCTATTCAATCCACACAAACCAATACATTCAAACCTACCTGAAACAGGGCACATATGATGCTTCCTACACAGAACAGAAACTTTGCCTCTCTTGTCCAGACAATGAATAATGAATAATTTTGTTACCCTATTATTTCCCACTAAAATGACGTCTTCCAAATCCGACTGGAGTTTACTCAATCCCCGTCTGTACCCTGAATGTCTATCACCAGGCATTTATTCAGGTAACGCCGCTACCACATTGGAGAGGTGGAATTTTTGCTTGGCATGCTATGTGAAGGTTTGTTGTACCAGGGCTGGTGCCCCACCATGACCCAACAAACCTACACAACTGCCCCCTCCGTTCAGTCTTCCCAAACATGTTCACTCTCCCAATACCACTAGCCCCTAAGCTGACCCCTGGTGTCACCAGTCATCCCAGCTGGTTAATGGCAATCCAAAAGAAGCAAGCGCTTAACTTCAGACAGACATGAGAAACCTACGTGGAAAAATGACAGCAGCAATGGGGTTCCACGGCAAGAAAAGCAAAATGCTGAAGAAAGTGAAATGCAGCACATGCTATGATCATAGTTTTAAACAAAGTAGAAAAAATTTCCTCGTACAACTCAACAATCATCTCTGCCCTTTCCTCTTCCCCCTTCCAAGCCGACTGTAATCAAGATGCCATATGGAAAAGCACAGAGGCAGCAGAAACTTGATTTTCACACTCAGTCAGGTTAGCATTAAAACAAAGACGTCCCCTCCCAGCCTCCTCTGCCAGATGCCTCATTAATGCAGCTCTTGGAGCTCTGCCCAAGGCTGGGGAGGAGATGCACTTTGTTTTATTTGAACACTGGGACCAGGGCACAGCCATTTTCAAAATTTCAGCAAGGCTGAAAGACAGACATCCACCCAAACACATCAGGAAGCTCAAACGGAGTAGATTCTGCATGGGACAGGGAGAGAGAAAATACCACCTCTCCAGGGCACTCACACCCAGACAATCTACGATGCTCGCTTAGAAAATGTCTATCCTTTTATTTACTAAGAAACAATGAAGTACCAATGCCTCCAAATGCATCCTCCCACTGTGGCATGGCAGTCAAGGTGACACGTGACAACCAAAACCTTGGGATGGAGGGTAGCTCTGGGCAGCCTGAAGGGCGTGGTACCTAGGACTGGCTCCCTAGGTGGGACTAGGAACTCACCTTGCCAGCCTGGCTCTCTCCTCGCTGACTGTAACAACCCACCACAACAAAAACTCTTGCCATGGTTTTAGTCCACTTGGGGCCTGGGACTGCGGGGGGCATCCCGCAACTCACAGCACACGCAAACTTCATGCTCGGCCCCAGGGAGGGAACGGGTGCTTTTGCAGTAGAAGCTACACTCAGCATCCCCAACGCTGCTCTCCCATGTGGGATCATATGCGGGACAACTAGAGCCCCATAACCACCTCGTTTCCTCTTCCCAGGCAGGTCAAGTACTGCAGCATTTGTTTTGGGAGTGGAAAACTCTAAATCAGCTCTACAGCAACGCATCTGCAAACCCACGAGAGAACAACTTGTGCCATCAGCAGTGGAGCTAATGAAGCCTCATCTGGATTCTCTGATGGCTCACAAAAAACAGTCTCTTGCCCTTGCTCTCCCTGCAGCTGGGTATTAGCACTGCTCTCCGGTGAGGATTTTTTCAACCACGGCTTTGGTCAAAATGTCAACCCTTTCTCTCAGCAGGGACTCTATGGCAAGCACCACTTCCTCCCCCTCACCTGCTTACATGAAACCGGTCGGGACGTAACGCATTTGAGTTCATCCCCTTCATTTGGCTTAGATTGAGCAAGGGATTCAGAAGTTATTTTGGGGGAGCTGGGAGGGGTGCAGTCAGAGTCATTACGTCAGCTTCTGCCTAACAACAATAGGCAGATCAGCCTGCACAGTGACAGGTCTTTTTAATCCTTACACCTCTTAAAGAGCCCTCCATGATGCTGGAGGCTTTCTCTCACCCCCACTTCTCAAAGACAAGCAGGGCTCACTAGAGTAAACCTGGCTTCCTGTGACATGACAAATTACAGGTCTGGCACCAAGAACCACACTGATGGATGGGAACTAGCCACTTACAAATCGAGCAGTTTTCCCTCAGCCTCCCAGAGCTACTCAAAAGGACAATCCCTGGACTCTCGCACAGCAGTTGGCTGCTGGGATCCTGTGTTGTGAAGCACCCTTTTATCCCAGACTGTTTCGGACTCCTGGGGATTTCTGCACTTTGGCTGCATGTCTCCCTGCACCTTCCACACCAAAGTCTCTTCAGTGCTACATTAACATTAGTAAAATTCAACCTCCAAATTTCCCCTTTGTCAGGCAACGTCAATGCTCCCATTTTGAAGGGAGGGGGAAAAGGCAGACAGGCACAATGACTCACTGTGTGTGCCAAGGCAGAGCTAGGGTAACCATCTCTGCACAGCTCAGTCCTAAGCCACCCTCTCAATTACAGTGCAAGAAAAGCCAAGTGGACAACAGCCACCCAAACTCTGTAAGTGGGGTGAAAAGTGATCAACCTAGGCAGACTTAGGGCTTCCCACCTGAAGGAAGGACATGGTGTTCACAACCAGGAGCTCAACAAGTCAAACAGCAGATGAGCAAGCGTTCAAAAGCTTCTGCTTTTCCCAGTGCCAACTCAAAGGTCAGCTGCACGGGAGTTCCAGCGCACCCAGAGCTGTGCTCTGACTAACCCCACAGTCAGGACAATACCAAAGTCCAACAGAAAGTCTATGTCAAAGTCAGAAACAAAGCCACATGTCCTGCCTCTCAATCCACAGGATGACCCACCAGAACTCTTCTTCTCTCATGAAATAAACATGAGCAGCAAAACTGAGATGCTGAAGGTTAAGAAAACGTTAGCAGAGGACTTTAGGCCAGATCCACAGATGATATTCAGACACCTTAACTCCTGACAAAAAACTACCAGGGCTTTTGGCATCTATTTACTTTGACAGGTCTGAATTATTGGCTTGTTTATCCCAAAGAATTTTGAGGCAGAAAATGCCAGTTATTCGGTGTGAAGTCAGCTCTGTGGATAGAAACAAGCTGTATTCTCAAGCAATGGTAAAACTGGGAGATCCTTGTACTGGTCTTGCACAGCCCAGCCAGCAGGAGCCCAGGCAGGTGGAACAACAAGTAGTGTTTTGAAGTTGGACATCTACACCTGCCATGGCTGGGAGGACAGAGTACTGGTCATGATACTCTTTCCTTCAATTAACTAACACCCAAGCAGATCCGTGCTCCAAAAATCACATATTAAATAAAACAGCTTTGGTCTCAATAGACCTGGAACACATCTCTCATTTCCACATCTTTCTGGAGGCTGTACTCTCTGCCATTTCTAGGATGGGCATCTCTGTACTCAAAGGAGAGAAGAGCGGACAGTGGAGAAATCACAGCACTATACCAGGAATCAAACTCAGACGATGCTGGCACAGTTCCCTGTGAGATCAACACCAACGACTTCAGAATACATCACAGAATCATAGAATACTAGGTTGGAAGGGACCTCAAGGGTCATCTCGTCCAACCTTTCTTGGCAAAAGCACGGTCTGGACAAGATGGCCCATCACTTACTTGATCTGCTCCCAGGTCTTGGTAGCCAAATGCAGGACCCAGAGATCCTTGTAATGATAGAACTGCTCCCCGTTGGGAGATGCAAACTCCCCGCCAAATACCCACAGCTGCCCACCAGCTGTGGGCACCACTGCCGCCTGCCAGGAGAAGAAGGAAGAGCTGGATCAGACAAGGGTTCAGAAACCAGAGGCAGGAGAACTTTGTCAGTCAAAGGCGCAGCTGCCTCCAAATACCAGAGAGCAAAGGGCCTTGCTTGGCAACAGCAGCTCTCTGGGGCTGAAGGAAGGGGAATTTAAATGCAAGTTACTCATTGTTTAGCACACCTTTGCTATAGCAAAGCATCTAGAGTTCCAGTTCTACAAATTCAAAGTTCTCTGGGAAGCATCTTGGGATGTAGCTTAACAACAATTGTTCAAATCTCTCTGCTCACCAAAACGAAACTTCTCCATAGCTAAGGCTCAGCAGCATTTCACCCATCCTTTAGTCACATAAATAGCGTCCTGCAGAAGACATACTAGGGCTGATGAACTCTGAGCCATGTGAAGAACAAGGGCACTTCCTGCCTCCAAAACACATCTAACATCCCAGCACTGGGTAGAGTAATGCAGTCTTTTGGAAAAGGCCATTAAGAGTGCACAATTGCCCTTTGTAGTTTTTGTACATTACAAAACAACAAACAGTAAAGAAGGCAAGCTGCAGCACAAGTCCAAACCTGATGCTTCCCAAGCTCCGAAAAGCGTTACTGCTCCCTCTGAAGGAAAAAAAGTCCCAAAACGACAAAAAAAACCCCAAACATAGAAGGAAACATGCAAAATTTGGACAAGAGGAGACTGCTACTGCTTCGATTAGGGCAAGTATCAGAGACGAGAGTATCAAAGGGTTTTTCAGGGTTTTTTTTGCACAGAGCAGCACCAAAACACTGCTGTGATGCAAGCTGACAGTTAAAAGCAGGGAGAGAAGAGCAAGACTCTACTTCATTAAAACTATCTGCGTAAGGACAAAGGAAAAATGAAGGAATTCCAAAAAGGAAACTACGCGACTGTGCAAATTTCTTCCTTGACTGGGACATCTTGGGTTGTTTAAACTACAAACAAATTCTTTTACATATGTTTTTGCCAGGGTACCCATCACAGATCAACATTAGGACAATGATCTCCTTCTTCAGAAAGGCTTCATTACCTGCCTGTCTTTACCAGTGAACAGCAAAGAGTTTTACCATCANAGGGTTTTTCAGGGGTTTTTTTGCACAGAGCAGCACCAAAACACTGCTGTGATGCAAGCTGACAGTTAAAAGCAGGGAGAGAAGAGCAAGACTCTACTTCATTAAAACTATCTGCGTAAGGACAAAGGAAAAATGAAGGAATTCCAAAAAGGAAACTACGCGACTGTGCAAATTTCTTCCTTGACTGGGACATCTTGGGTTGTTTAAACTACAAACAAATTCTTTTACATATGTTTTTGCCAGGGTACCCATCACAGATCAACATTAGGACAATGATCTCCTTCTTCAGAAAGGCTTCATTACCTGCCTGTCTTTACCAGTGAACAGCAAAGAGTTTTACCATCAGACACATGACCATGCCCTGACATAAACCTGCCTATACATGCAACAACTGAACACATGAGAAAATATGAGGAGTGTTTGCAAGTAGGATTTGTGGGAACACAAAGTCACCTAAACATAAAGGGGATACAAGCCTGATTTTCATGGGTATCTCGTGCTTAAAGGTTAAGAGAATGGCATATACATCAGCCTGCTCATACTTGTGTGTGAGGTTTCAAAGAGCTGGCTTGAAATTCATTACAGCCAGGCATTTTCCTTAAACAACTGGCAACACCTGTCCATAACTATTCTCACCTCAGCTCTGTTGCACTGATGTAACGAAGCCAGTGTAACTCAAACAGAGCATGTCAGAGACCAGAGATGACAACAAAACCTGCACATACAAACCCACAGACACACCTTGGTTTACCTCCGAACTAACGCAGAATATGCGTTAGAAATAAAGACACAGGGAAGACAACAAACCAGTCGACTAATGAGGCTGAACTGTCTCCTGCGCGACTATAATTAATTATCAGACAGAAAACTTATTGTTGAAGCAGGACTCCTCACACAGGTTTCTCATTTTCTTTCTGTTACAATCCCGTTGCAGCTCCCTGATGCTGCCTGCCTGCCTGCTCAGTTCAGACTCAGCTGCTAGACAGCCACCTGCTGGCTACCAACTCCCCAACAGGCCCCTCTCCGCTCCACACCCACAAAACAACCCTCTTTTTACCTAGGGAAACGAGCGCTTGCATTTAGGGTCTCCTTGTGGAATTTGGCCCCTGAAATCGAGTTCTATTTTAAGCACCATAAGGGAGCCCGAAAATCAAGTCATAGCCTTTCAATTCAAGAAAGCACATACAACTCGGAGTAACGCCAGCATTTAGGCACAGTACAACAAGGGTATATGAACCTCACTGGGGTATTGGATCTTACCAGGAAGGTCTAAAGAGCTTTGGCCATGGGTAGGAAAGTAACATTCGCATCCCATATGGCAGCTTTTGAAAAGTACCAGTCACCCAGCCACTTGCTGCGACAGGTAAGATTATCTATCAGACAGCTGGCGAGGGCCAATGACCTGCAAAAAACACAAGTCTTTGGTCCAGTTTCTACCATGGAGGTGTTCACATAAAGTAAACAAACCCAAATCCTTCATCATCACAACCAGCCAGCAACCTTAACAACACAGGCACCAGTTTAATTCTAGGGGAGTGTCGTGGTATCCCAGAGAAAATTTAGACAACTTTTGTCTATTGCCTTTGCAGACAGCAGAAAAACAGCTAAACAGCTGCTCTGCCAAGGAAAGAAAAAAATCACAACTCAAAGGCAGGACACAGAGTCAGTGCTAGCAGTCCATCGTGTTGTACAGCGGGGACACCTGGCAAAACCCAACTGCTACACGCTAGCAGGGATGCCCTACAGGAATGGTTCTTTCACACTGCTGGAGTGGCAGTATGTGTAATGCCCAAGATGTAGGCCTGTGGGCATTAAGGAAATAATCATGCAGAGCAACTCTGCCATTCATAGCACTTTGGTCAAATTCAAAGGTATACCCTGACCAGCATTTTGAAAATTCAGTGCCATCCTGAGATAATGGATGGTTGAGCTGGTCCCTGTATAACACAGCAAAGACAGTTCAGCCTCAAAACAAGAGTGTCACCCGTGAGTCCTGCTGACCCAAGAGGTACAACTCCAAGTCTTCGTTCCACACTTAACATTTCCAGAGGCCACCCAGTGATCAGAGAGCACAAGCCCCTTGAACAGGCTCACAGAGGCCCCCCTCATCAGAAGGGGTGACGTGACACCAGTACAGGTTGGGGGCTGACCTGCTGGAGAGCAGCTCTGCAGAGAAGGACCTGGGAGTGCTGGTGGACAACAGGGTCACCATAAGCCAGCAATGTGCCCTTGTGGCCACGAAGGCCAACAGCACCCTGGCATGCATTAAGAAGAGCATGGGCAACAGGTCGAGGGAGGGGATCCTGCCCCTCTGCTCTGCCCTGGGGAGGGCACATCTGCAGGGCTGGGTCCAATTCTGGGCTCCCCAGTTCAAGAGAGATGAGGAACGACTGGGGAGAGCCCAGCGGAGGGCTACAAGGATGATTAGCAGACTGGAGCATCTCTCTTATGAGAAAAGGCTGAGAGCCCTGGGTCTGTTCAGCCTGGAGAAGAAAAGGCTGGGAGGGGATCTCATCCGTGCTCATCGATATCTAAAGGGCGGTGTCCAGAGGACAGGGCCAGACTCTTTTCAGCAGTGCCCAGCAACAGGACAAGGGGCAATGGGCACAAACTGGAGCACGGGCAGTTCCCCCTGAACGTGAGGGAGAACTTCTTTGCCATGAGGGTGCCCAAGCCCTGGCCCAGGCTGCCCAGAGAGGCTGTGGAGTCTCCTTCTGCGGAGAGATTCAACCCCGCGTGGACGCGTCCCTGTGCTCCCTGCGCTGGGAGCACCTGCTTTAGCGGGGGGGTTGGACTGGGGGATCTCCAGAGGGCTCTTCCAACCTCTACCGTTCTGTGATTCTGTGACACCACTGGCAGCCCATTGAAAGGAGAAGGAAGAGAAGCCAGAAATCCTCAGTGAAGAAAAAAACCCTCCCATCCATCTTTAGCACAGCATTAAAACCATTCCAACTGCTGCTCTGGCACCCAGTACTTTACCTGGTGAGCACATCGCCTTGGTGGTGGGTTGGGAATCTCTACTTTAGACCAGCTGTTCTTCCGAATGTTGTAAATGTACAGCTCATTATACAGGTACGTCTGTTAGAGAGGAAGACAAAATACACATCACCACAGCTCTCCACTGGACAGGGTCAGTCTGTCCAAGTACATGTACCCCTGAGGGTTATCTGTGAGTCTGTGGGAGAAGGAGCAGAGCACCAGCTTCGCAAAGCAACGGCTCACCTGCCTCATCAGGCAGGGAAGAGGCACAGCAGCCTCCTCCTCTAGACTGGGAGTCACCAGCATTTTCAGAGCCATCCACTGGCCTGGCCTGTTTTTTCCCAAACCCTTGGTTAAGCCTGTGATAGCTCAACGTACGAGGATTTAAAAAGTTGGAGCTTAACAGAGATGTGCAGGTTAAAGTTGCTCAAACTGCTGCTCGACTCCAGAGACAGGAACAGCTTAAGGTAGTGAAGGAAGCAGAATTAGTTTAGCACATCACTCTGAGTGATCCTAAGGCAGCCAAATATCATCTGCAGGCTTGAGGTCTCGAGCTACAGTATGTACAACTTCTCAGGGTCACAAAGACCAGTTTGTCTCCGGGAGCAGAACAAACACTCACAGCTTGCAGAAATTCAGTAACAAGAGTGCCTGCTTGCAAATATTTGCTACTGCACCCATCTCCAAGGCAGGCGCTGCCTTGCCAGCAGTAAAACTGCAGAAATATCTTGTTTTGAAAGGTGGAAGATAGAGATTCTTCAATAGTTATCAAACATGAAGGGCAGCTATGGCTACAGTTAAGTCTGGAGAAATTATGAAGCCCTGAAATATTGATGCCAAGACAATCACTCTGACTCCTTAATGGGTTCTAGGATGTCTCCTTCCTGTCAACTGTTCAGGCACGAGACAGTATCACGGCAGAATTAAAAGGCTATTTTGCTCTCATTCAGGGCCAAATACATATTTTATGACCGCTGCCTTGAATTTCACTTCAAATGAGACTCATGCAAATTACAGTAAAAGGCAGGAAAAGGGTAGAATAAAGAAGAAAAAATGGAAGTATACATTACTTTTTGGCCATTGAAATATTCACCTCCAAAAAGGATCAATTCATCTTTCTCAGGGTGAGCAGAGAGGGAGCCGTTAAGCCTGCAAAAGAAAGAGGGATGGCCAAACAGTAGGTGCGTAAGAGTCTTGTAAAACTCAAAAACTCGCAGCCTTAACTCTGCTAGCACTAGCACTTGCACTTCTGCCCACTACCCACAAAGGTCTCTCCATCATCTGCCAGATCCCTAGGCTGTGATATTCACCACAGGGCTAAAACCTTCTCAAATAAATTAACTTAAAAATTTCCAGCAAGATTAATTTGACACCGTCTGAAATCTTCTCCTATTTTTGGAGCACACGTTACACTGTCATTTAACATGCCTTTTGACGTGAGCTTTTGAATTTTAATGCTGGTGTGTCAAGAACAAAAATTAGTTTTATGAGGGCACATAACTATGGGTAGAACTGGACTGTCTCATATCAACTTATCCGCGTGATGATTCTGCAGTCACCACTGGTCACTCCTCATCTACATACCACCAAAGCGTTTTGCACCATTTGGAGACAGACCCCTACCACCCCCAAGGAGGAACTAACTGTAACGCCCCTGCGAAGTTAACAGCAGTTTACTGACCTGTCCCACTACACAGAGAGCGAAAGAGACACCGCAGAGAAAGGCATTCATTTAACAAGCCACAGGAAACAGAAACACAGAACCTAGAAGTATGCGGAGCCCAAGCCTTCACTTGATAAAGTATCTTGTGTCTCATGACACATCCTTTTGTCTCGTAAGTCCTTTCAGCTTTCCAGTCCAAATTCAAAACTTCCTCTTAATCTTTTCCTCAAAGCCCTGTAATCTGACNTGCGAGGTTAACAGCAGTTTACTGACCTGTCCCACTACACAGAGAGCGAAAGAGACACCGCAGAGAAAGGCATTCATTTAACAAGCCACAGGAAACAGAAACACAGAACCTAGAAGTATGCGGAGCCCAAGCCTTCACTTGATAAAGTATCTTGTGTCTCATGACACATCCTTTTGTCTCGTAAGTCCTTTCAGCTTTCCAGTCCAAATTCAAAACTTCCTCTTAATCTTTTCCTCAAAGCCCTGTAATCTGACCCTGCTTTGCCTCCTTTGCGGTGATGGGATGACTGAAAAGCAGAGTCCAAGGCCAAACAAAAAAGCTTTGGTTCCTTTTTTAATCAGGGATTCCATATACCAGGTATTTTGTAACTCCAGATTATCAGCTATACCAGATATTATGCCTTCCACTCTTGGGAAATAACTTTACATAGATCAATTTCATTAAAAGCACCATCAACTGCTGTGTAAACAATCGCCAAAGCCCCATACAATCTCTTACCTGGGTGATGGGGGCAGGCAGGATGACTCAATTACTTGGGTCTTCTTAGCATCTAAGCTCTGGAATTCTGCTATCAGGGCTTCAAGATCCTCCTGAAGATAAAAAGCCAGACATGAGTTCCTTGACATGCACAGAGCCACCTGCACACCACATGAAACCAGCACTCACCCTCACGATTTCCCTTATTTATGGATGCTGAGTACTTCCACATACGCTCTCGAGATTGGTCCCCCCTCAAACGCTAGTAAGTTGCTCAGAATAGTCCTAAAAGAATGGTACGCAAAGTGCATTTAGTGCACAGCTGCTATTTCTGCAGCAGAAACACCGCACAAATCAGGAAGTAAACGCAAATCATTCAAGCCCTAACAAAGCCACGAGCAACTATATGCTACAATTCGGCTAGTCCTCCTCTTTGTCTGTAATGGAAAAA
>VZSC01012620.1:244057-272204 GCA_013398225.1 Steatornis caripensis
CGCCTTCCCCCGCTCCGGGCCGGGGCCGAGGGGGTGCTGCGAGCAGCGGCCGCCCTGCCCCAGCCCTCTGAGCCCCGCCGGGCCGGGGAGAGGCCATAGCGCGGCTCCACACACCGCCTGCTACCTGCCCGCAGAGCCCAGACCCTCTTTTGACTCACGTTCCCATTTATTCCCGCCCCGAGGAGACGCTGAACCCACAAAATGGCCCCCTCCCCTCACACAAAATNGGATGCTGAGTACTTCCACATACGCTCTCGAGATTGGTCCCCCCTCAAACGCTAGTAAGTTGCTCAGAATAGTCCTAAAAGAATGGTACGCAAAGTGCATTTAGTGCACAGCTGCTATTTCTGCAGCAGAAACACCGCACAAATCAGGAAGTAAACGCAAATCATTCAAGCCCTAACAAAGCCACGAGCAACTATATGCTACAATTCGGCTAGTCCTCCTCTTTGTCTGTAATGGAAAAACGCCTAAACGGAACTGAAAATTCTTTTCTATTCCCAGCTCACACTTGAGCTGGAGGGAAACATGCAAATATTTTTATTCCCTTTGAACTTCTCTCAATTGAAAATAAAATCTGCCTCCAAAACTACAGATACACCAAGTCGTAAGGACAGAAGCAGAACTGTGCTAGGGAGAGCTTCTGATTCACGGTCTCTCCTACAATCCCCACTGCTCACCACTTAACCTTTCTGAAGGTGGGGTCAAAGCAGGTATTTTCAAAATCTGGGGATTTCGCCTCTGCAGCATGGGATCAGCTCTCCCCGGAGCCAGTATTCATGTACACTGGCACCTTCCATCTCTTAATTTTTGTGTTATGCTGGTAAGACCATGTTTTGACCAGGGAAAACATGGTAACACCACGTTTGACCTGGTTTGAGGCCTAGATACAAGCACCCGCTCTAGGAGAANTGGCCCTTCCCAGGGAAGCAAAGGGCGTAGGGTTTGCCCGAAGGTGTTAGCCAGGCCTGCGCGGAGAAACAAAAATGAAGTNGAGGAGACAGAAGGCAAGAAAGACCCTTAAACTGCATTTTCTTGTCCTCCGTTTACATCCGTCACAGCTTGCCAGCGATATGGTGAAAGTCTTCCTGGCAGCGGTTTTCATTTCACCCCTTATCCTCTTTTCCCCTTGTCCGAGCGGCCACAGGCACTGAGGCTCCACAGCCCTTAGCCACACGCTGACCCAAAGGCCTCAGCACCGCTTCTTCACCTGGACTGCCCTAGCACTGGCCCTAAAAGCTTCACGTGATGTGCCCTCACCTCAAAACCCCTCCGCCTGAACATCTGGTACCCGGCTGATGCCCTGCGGGCACCCGAGGGACTTAACCAAGTTACAGCCGCTTGCGTTCGACAAACTCCTTTACTTTCAACTTGAAATACTCCTGCCTCCAACCCGCTCCTCCCCGTGCCTCCACCGACGGCCTTCCCTTCACGCCCCGGGTCACAGAACGCCCCGAGACCCAGAGGGCCCAAGGGAGCGCCGCAACGCCCCAGAGGAGGCCCAGGCCTCGCGGGCCGGGGCTACCGCAGCCCCCCGCTCCCGCCCCTCACCTCCTCCTTCTTGGCTCTGCGGGACACCTTCCTCTCCATCTTCGCGGCCGTCTTCTCAGCCCCCTTCCCCTTCTTCTCCCGCTTCCCCTTCTTCCCCATGGCTGAAAGGCCGGGCTAGGCCGCGCGGAGAGCACCGCGCTCGCCNGTTCCCATTTATTCCCGCCCCGAGGAGACGCTGAACCCACAAAATGGCCCCCTCCCCTCACACAAAATGGCCCTTCCCAGGGAAGCAAAGGGCGTAGGGTTTGCCCGAAGGTGTTAGCCAGGCCTGCGCGGAGAAACAAAAATGAAGTGAGGGTTGAAAGCTTTGGGGACTGGGCAGGGGGGCTACACCAGTGTTTGCGTTTTCAGGCACAAAGCTTTGTAAATGGGGTTTATCCTCTGTGTTCTCAGATAACCTGAGGCTCTGGCGAGCTGAAGGAAATGGCGGGCGCTGTGAGGCGATGCCCGGCAGTTGCTTTTTTCCCCCCTTGATGGTGGGGAAGGAATAACGATGATTTGGCTTTTTATGTGGTATTCCACATGGATGCTGAGCCCAGGTAAAATTTCTGGGCAAACGCTTACTTTGAACGCGTAACCTGCGTGCACACTGTAAATGTAAGTTCAAATACATCTTTGAGCTGTGAGTTTCCTTTCATCTCCCTGCATTTCAAAATTGCCTTTGTGATTGTTTCTCTCTCCTGGNGCTTTTTATATGGTATTCCACATGGATGCTGAGCCCAGGTAAAATTTCTGGGCAAACGCTTACTTTGAACGCGTAACCTGCGTGCACACTGTAAATGTAAGTTCAAATACATCTTTGAGCTGTGAGTTTCCTTTCATCTCCCTGCATTTCAAAATTGCCTTTGTGATTGTTTCTCTCTCCTGGGGAAGGAGTACAATCATGTTTTTCACTGAATTCCAACAAAAAAACGCATTGCCTGGAAGCAGGGTGGTTTTCATCACTGTCCAAGCCGCCATCTAACCCAAAACCACCGAGGATATCCGCTGAAAGTACAGCTTGCTGCCCGCCAAGTTAACCCAAACATCCAGTACGTGCTGTGGAAATTGCAGGATGGATCCTACGCTTTGAATGTCCACCTACACTTGAACCTTAGAACTTGGAAACACAGCCCCGAAGCACAAAGGGAAGAGCTGGGAAAACATTTTGAGGTTGCAGAAAACCTGACCAGCATTTTGTTTGTCTGGTTGTTCTGAAAACATTGCGGTTACGACTAAAGCTGCGGCGTGTCAGTGATTATGCGCATGAAGCGGACAGAAAGCCTCGGAGAGACCAGGTCAAGTGAATGGGGCAATTTCTCAGCCAACATAAGATGGAGGAACTCTGCTGAGTTCCCTAGCGCTACACACAGGCTAGAAAGTCTCCCTGTTGCTTCTTGCTCTTTAACCTCAAGAAGACACCACTGTGTGAAAAAGCATCCTCTCCTGATGTCTACAGGGGTTTGGCCACCGATTCCTCTGGGGCCAGATCTTCTTCTAACTCTTTTTAGGGGGACTTTGAAGTTAAAAAGACTGCATCTTTGTGAAACGCGCTCTTGAAATCTTCACCAGGCATTGGTTTACTGGGGGAGCAAGAAGTCTTTCACCTCCTGCACACCCCGCTCCACCTGCCTCCATTTGCATCAGCCTTTTCGGTGCTGCATCATTCGTGGTTATTTTCATAACAGAGTGTGCAGAAATCCTCAGCTCTGTGAGCTCAAATTGCATTCTCAAAACTTTATTTTCCGTATTTCTGAGTGTAGTTTCAGATGTTTGGGGTCATTTTGAGCTAGCCACCACATGGGGAACTGTGTGGGATAGAACCTTCCTGGTGTGAGTTCTCTGATCTCTTGAACTATATAGTCCAGTTTCTCATGGTTTATGTGAAAGAAGAGGATGAAAGGACAAAGAAAACTTTGCACTGCACTTTGAAAAAACAAAGCACCATGTAAGCATGAAACAGGGCATGAACTTCTCAGAGATAAGTACACCCCTGTTCCACGACGGTGTAGAAATCTTGCTATAGCAATGGTGGTAACTGTCAAGAGATGCCTCTTCCTTGAAGGGATCCAATGGACAACTTGACTGTACAGATGAGACTAAAGATTGTGACATGAGAGCACCAATGCCCCAAAACATGACTTTAAAACTCCAAAGCTGACCTAGGTGAGCTCTTTTCACAGGCTTCCCATCACCCTGAACGGGAAAGGCCGCTCCACATTCCCACATGACATGCACGGATGTACTCCTACACGTTCACACAAACATCTTCACCCAGCTGGCAGGCAGATGTGCGCTCCCAAACATGGCCGAGTTCAGGCGCGCATACACATGCACCCACGCACAGATGTCCTCACACACTCATTTCTGTTATGTCTCAGGTTTTGTTTCCGCTTTTGTTTTGAGGAGTATAGCATAAGCTCAGCTTTGCC
Organism: Steatornis caripensis; assembly: GCA_013398225.1. Taxonomy (NCBI): domain Eukaryota; kingdom Metazoa; phylum Chordata; class Aves; order Caprimulgiformes; family Steatornithidae; genus Steatornis; species Steatornis caripensis. The sequence continues at coordinate 248,020 of VZSC01012620.1, forward strand.
TGTGTTTGCACGTTTTGTTCTACTGCTATGAAGTTGTCCTATGCTGTTATATCTGGCAGCCCGCCTCCAGTTCTGACCTATACAAAGAGCACGTGGATTTACTTTGTTATTTTTTTATAGTCTGGAATATGCTCATTCAACAGGATGGTAAATCCAGCTGTATCAGCAAAGTAAAGAATAACAGGCATGAAAGCTTCAGAAAAGACTCAAAAGCTTTTTCCCACAAGTCTTCTTTGTGCTCTAACACTTGATTTATTTTTCCCTTGTTAATGCTTTCTGAAGCCAGTAGCAAGGAAGGAATTAATGATACAGATTAAGCGGGAGGACATGCTGACAGCACAGTAACTAAATCAACCAAAAATGCATCGCAGTTGTAGGAAGAGCTGGTGTGTTAAGAGTATTCTGACATTGTCTGTATAGAAAGATGAGAATGAAGATAAACCCTGCAGAGAGAGAGAACCGTGGGGCTGCTGAGTGGGGACTGCTTCAACCGTGCTGGGATCCACCGCAATGGGATTTTGGTGTAGAGCAAGAGGAGAGCGCTGCGGGGGAACACGAAATCATGCCTGCGTAGCACCTGGGAGCACCATCATGTTGGAGAAGATCAGCAGACTGAGGGCTCTGCATGGGCCGTGGGACGCATCAGGATGCCCAGGAAAAATGACTTCCTTTAACTGCTGTGTGTTGTATAACTCATGCACGGAAACTTCACATACTGAGACAAAAAACAGGTCCCTTGGTCTCTTCCAGGCTCAGGCTGCAATTTTGCTCCTCCGCCCATGTAAAATAGGGAGGAGAAAAGCACAAAAAATGTGACCCCCAGGCTCTGGTGACAGCAGTTCAAAGTCATTCATCTCCAAAGGCAAACACAGCTGGACACACGCGTAGCCAGGGCTCACCATATCCAAAAGTCTGGGGTTTTATCCTGGCCATGCTCAGTCCGGCAGAGGCCCCTCGGCCCCTGCTTATGCCTGTAGCACCTGAAACTGGATTCGGACCAAGCAGGCGGCTGCTGCAAGTTGTCGACAGTACTTTGCTCCATTCAAGGCTCATTTATAACCAGAAGCTGATAATATCTCATGGCCATTCAATTGGCTTCCTGAATTTTCTGTTTTGAAATTGGTGCTTTAATATCTTGAAAACAGAGGAAGCAGAGGAAGGCAGAGGCTTCCCTGGAGGGCAGTACAAAGCGTGGCTTTATTCAGACACACATCCCAAGGGACATCAATCTAAACAAGGGACATCAATCTAAACCCATCAGCACATTGCCACAAATTTTCAGGGAATCTGCTAAAGCCCTTGCTTTTGCCATTCCAGTGGGACTTCATTGGGTTTTCTGTGCTTTTGAAAAGACAACTGCAAGGATAGTATTAAACAACAAGACAGAGGAGAAGAGAGGTTTAGAAATTCACATTTCAGTTCATTAATAATGATGCATCAATCTTACATATTCTAGATGAGGATGTTATAGAACTCTGCACTAATTATTAACATCGGTACCAGTAATAAGGAAGATGGCAGCTCCAGTTAACTTATAGAAAACACTTGGAGGAAAAATAAAACAGACATGGTAAAATAAATTCTCACCCGAATCCGCCACTGATCTACAGAGGTAGATAAGTGAGTATGTCTCCACCACTGATCCAGAGCAAATGAGCATGCCTCTCCCCTCGCTGAGCTCTGGATTTAAATGCAGACGCTTCCATTTCAACACCAAAATGAACAGCCAATGCCTGAAACAGTAAGTTTGGTTTTGACATCAAACTGAGCCCCTCCACACCGTATTTCTGCACCTGTGAAGCTTGCCCAGCCTGGCTGTGCTTGTTTTGTTTTTAAAGAATTTACTCACAGCCAAAGTGCCAGGACGAGAAGCGTGGTAGGTACAGAGCAGGAAGCATTAATATGTATTTCCTGCTGCAAAGTTTCAATCTTCAGCGTCACGCCAGGCTCATTTGTGGGAGATCGCTCTAGGTCTGGAAACAAGGTCGTTTTGCACAAGCACCAGTTCTAGCCTTGAAGATGAAACAGAGGAACCTCCTCAGGGTAGTAAAATATTCAGCTCGGTGATGAGGCTGGTCAGCACTTTAAGGGTGGCGATGGACTGGGAGAAATATATACTTTCTGATTTGTGTAAAACGGCTGAAACTGCCTACAAGGGATGAGTGAATGCTGTGTACTGCCAAGGGGTCCTGTTCATGGGGCACGCACCTTCTCTTCCAGGGAGCAGTGCAAGACTGCCGAGTTATTTCAGCTGTTCACCCCGAACAGCTGCCATGTGAGAAAGGTCTGCTCCCACTGTTTGCTCGATGTGTCTTTCCAGTTTACCACCACGCTGATAAGCACCAGAATCCAGAAATTCTTTTCAAAGAAATGTTTTGCTAACTTAACACGAGCACACGTGAGTGCACATATGTATGAGTACACACAGGAGGACAGGACACTTGGAGGAACTGATGTTTTTGTGCTATTCAAGTCAACCTCTGCCAACTTCCTTGTAAAGCAGCCGAATTGTTCTGCACATGTCACCGCCTTCTTTGGCTTGTCCCTTTTCAGATACCACGGGTTGCTGCAGGGACTGGTCTTTGCCTCCGCTGTTTCATCAGAGCAGCTTTGATGGTGGTATTTCAAGTGTGTAGTCACTGAGCCATGGCAGTATTTACCAGGCCAGCCTTGAAGCTGCTCCTGATTAAAATGCTCCAGCAGCCACACAGAAAATCTCTGTCCAGCTATTGTCACTTCTTTCTGTGACATTGGCCCCCGTCATCCTGCTTGACTCAGCGTGCCAGTTCCCAGAACGGCAATGAGAAAGTAGAAATCTTCGACTGTCTTTATGTCTGCCCTGGATCTTCATTAATTAGGCTAGCGAACCGTTAATTAGGCTACCTAAGCTTCTTTAGAGATGCTTAATCTTCACTGTATAAGGCAGTAGGGTTCATGATATCTGGGATGGAGTCTGTCTGCTACTAGCTCAAACTCCCTTACCTGTCATCAGGCTTGTTTTGCTCTATTCCCATTTTATTTATGAACACGTTTGGATATTTTTCCACTCATTTATGTACTGAGGTGATGCAGAGGCACTCCCCTTTAATGCCAATGTCGTTGCACAGGGGCCTGGCTCACCTCATCCTGGGGTTTTTTGGAGATATTGGGTCCAGGTGCACAATTTGGGGCTCAGCCCCATTCGCAGCACCCCAGGTATCTTTGACTCCTCTTTGTACTTTCTAAAGAGAAGTATAAATAATTGGGTGAACCGGGTAGAAAAGAAGTGAGGAAAAGGAAACTCCAGAAAGGCTGGGGTGAGAAGTGAGTGCTGGACAGAAAAGGTCATGCTGCTCGGAAGAGCAGAGCAGCCCAAAATACTTTTGAATACCCTGCCCTTATGTACACAACCATTTTTTCCCCCTCGTTATTCAAATCTAAGTCTGATGCAACCCAGACTGGCATGTAGTAAGACTTGCAGTGCGTTTCGTGTCCCAGCAGATGTCAGCTCCTCTGCAGAGAAGGGCCCTGAGCCAGCTCCCCACCGCACCATGCTGCAAGAATTGCCGAGACGTTGCATCATCTGCGGAGGTGCAGGGCCCTTGCTGGTGGGAAGAGCATAACCAAGCCCAAGGCCAGGCTTCAGGATGCGAGGAGAAAAGCAGCACAATGTACTTAAGCGAACGGAGGTTGTTTAGGTGAAGAAATCCTCTGTATTTCAGTTTCTCCAGCTTTCATTGATTCAGGTAGTGCCTCCCTCTTCTTAAATCCTCAGGAATTAGGTGACAGAGAAAGCAGTTCCAGCAGGGACTCAGTATTAATCCAATGTTTTTGCTTGCCTAGGAACAAGTCCAAGCACATCTGTTTCACCCAGGGAGACTTACTCTGCCGTGAGGTGACTGAACAGCCCACGCTTGGTTAGTGAGATACGCCATCTCCAGAGCCCGAGCGTGCGGTGGGTTTGCAGGTGCGGCTTTTTCTTGAACACACAGGACCAGCCACTGCATACGGTTATCGGTCCTGTTTTCCCTCAGCAGGCACATACAAGTTCACTTAAAAATAGTGTGCATTGACACCTAGCCAACACTCAGTTCCCATTACAACCCCCTTTATCACCGGATCTCAGAATATTTTGGAGACAAGTGTCTCATTTTAACAGAGAATGAAACACCAGCATGACGAGGCAGATGATGTCCCCAGTAACATGAAGGCAGGCTGTGGCAGAGCAGGGTTTAGTATCTCGCCTGGCTTTTCTTGCAATCACCCGGGTAGATACAATGCTCTCATTCGAGCACCGATTTTCCTCTGTCAATTCATAAGGGAGCAGCACATCAACCTGGTCTCGGTGGCTCACTCACCTTGCTCTCAAGGGGGGAGACCTCATGGTAATCTCATGGCAGGTAGGGTGAGGAGGTTGGCTTATATATTAGCAGGAAAACATGTAATTTAGACATTAGAGAGAACTTAACTGACCGCCAGGCTAGTGAGACTTGAGAAGAGACTGCCTGGGGTCTGACATGTCTGAGACACTGCAAGGCCAGTGTCAGCCAGAGATGGTTGGAGTGAGTCGACCTGCGTTGTGGCAAGGGTGGGCATGGGTCGTTTCTCACTGTTCCCCCATGCCCACCTTTTACAGTTTTTTACAGCCGAGAAGATAAAGGACAGGGACTGACCCTTAGTGCTTGATTTTTACCTACCTCAGCCCTGATAACAGTGACATTGATGGCATTAATTCTGTTTTATCTTCACGAAAAGCCACTGACCCTGCCCTGATAGGTGAGTAGGTTTTTCCACAACTGATTGGCATTTACTTTTCCTCGTAGTGCTGCGGCAGCTATTGGGATCAGATTATCTACTTACTGCCGTACTTGCTGCTGTCACCTTGATTTGATGAGGCTTTACCAGTCTGAGCAACGAACTATGGAGGGATTTGCTATGTTCTCCTACTCCAGCTCAGTCTGGTTTTGTTAGCCTCTCAGTAAAGATAGCTCCATATATCCCTTATCACACTAAACATTTACCTTCAGGAAACGATGACGCTTGCAAGATTCCTTGTGGTTTTGCAAAAGGAAAGAAAATATTTGTTCATTCTTAGTAGCTTAAAAAGGTACGCTGGGGTGTATTAACCACTCTCGTGAGCAGAAATGTTCTCCTGAAGCATTAGCCTTGAGGACAAGGAGCTGCTGTCGTGGGGTCTGGGTGATGGTGTTGGTTGTGGTGGGTATGAAAAACCGTGCACGGAGCAGGAGACATGGGAGTCGTGCTCAATGGTTGCACTTGTATTGAGTTGCCTCTTTCTCACTCGTCCTTGTGAACTCCCCAAAACTCAGCAGACCCTCTGGGGATGGTTAGCAGTTTAGGGACCATGAAATGTAGGTAAACCAGGGGGTTTGTAGGTTTTTTCCCTGTAGCAGAAGACTGTGTCTCACCTACAAAGCCCACCACCTTATCACAATGCTGTTCTCCTGCACTGATTGTTTGGATAGATTTGTACTCCAGCAATTGATATGATTCAGTTCGTAAAAGATGGCATCACATCCACTTCTGAACGTGTTTCAGGGTGTTTTTACAGACATGACGTAGTAGGTGATTGTCCCATATCTGTGTATCTATCACTGACTCTTTTTTTAAAGAAAAGGCTTGATTTTAACCTCAAGCTGCAATCCCAGTGAAAATAATACCCGTTAACAGCTTTTCTATCACTGTAATGTGTACTGTTCTCTCTTGGAAATAACCATCTTGGTTTCATGACCTGTGATGTCATTTCTTTTACTAGAAAAGAAAGAGTCACCAAGGAAGGCAAAACCAAGATCCCAGTGATACGCCACAGCGGGCTTTTTTCTGTGCTCTTTGAACGGAAAGCGCAGCTTTATTATAGAGATACCCACGTGAAAAACAATCTGACACATCACACGTGATTCTGCTGATGAAGCAGATGGGAATTAAGTCCCATTTGAAAACCAATATTTACTCTGATATCTGCTGCTTGCTCTGCAGCTCTGTCTGGCAAGGATCAGGAGTGTAAACTGGGTTTCTATGGTGGCTGTTAAGACTCAGGCCAGCTTCACGCTTTCCCAGAAGATAGACTGTCACATTACGGGACCGAGGTGAGAAGCAACGCAGCCAAACAAGGGAGGGAGCAGGATTGTGGCCAGGTGCTTGGGTACGGTGGGCTGCAGCATGCCCATTCTGGTGCTATGCCTCTTGCTCAGGCTGTCTGCACACCGGCCAGCAGGAGTGGTGGGTTATACTCCCATGCAAAAGGCCAGCTCTGATTTAATGCAATCGCTCTTCCCAGCTCTCCAGCTACAAAGTGAAGACACCAGGGCAGGTGCCAGGAGGAAGAGCAGGACACAGGGGATGTGTTTGTGCACTGTCAGCTGCAGAGGCTGCCCATTCCCCTCTGCTGCCTTCATGGACAGGCTCCTCCCGCTCACTTGTGGCATTGAGGGATGTCAGTCACGGAACGGTGGGAGCTGGAAGGGCCCTCTGGAGACCATCCAGGCCAACTCCCCTGCTAAAGCAGGTTTGCCTGGAGCAGGTTGCACAGGAACGCGTCCAGATGGGTTTTGAATATCTCCAGAGAAGGAGACTAGTCGGCTAAAAAGAGCACGGCTATTTCAAGACACCATGAAATAAAGATGCTGCGCAGCCCGAACAGGGCAACAAGTCCTTCTGCACCACACCGCTGGCGTGGGAGATCAGTGGAGAGGTCTGCCAGGGGGCTCATTTCTTCTGTACAGAGCTGCGAGCTCACGTGAGCCGTATTACAGCTTTTTATCAGTGGGAATTGGTACATAACAGACAGATACGTAGCGAAGCGATCTGGCGATGCTCCGAACTGCAGAGCAGCTACCAGGAGAGGCTGGCGGCTCTCCCCAGGCACAGACTTGCCTGGTGAAGGGCTTGCTCGGAGGCAGGCATGGGCTGGTGCTGGGGTTCTTCATTCCTAGCAAATCCCTCACCTTTATCCACTGCACCTGGAGGCCAGTGGGGTTTGAACAAGCCGGTGGTTATTTGCTGGGGAGAGGCAGCGAGCCGAGCACTGCCTGCGCCCGAGGCTGCGAGGCGAACCTCACCAAACCCATTTGGGGAAAATCCTTTAGCTCCGGTGGTAACCCCATCGGTCTGAAAACACAGAGAGCTTCACTGAAACGGCGCAGGGAGTTTGGGTTGGCCTTTGAGCGGGAGTATCCAGAGGCCTGCACTTTCCAAGGTGCTGCAATCCACGCTGAAAGGTTGTGGCCCAGTTCCTCCTGCACCCCCTTTGGGGTTCCTCGTACAGGGGAGGATTGTCAGCTCCTCTGCCCGCCCCACCACCAAACCGTGCACCCGGCAGGGGAGCTCTTCCCAACGTGCCTTTTGTTCTTCGATCTTATTCAGGATCAAGATCCCTTTTTCATTCCAGGTCAACTTTCTTCTTTGGTTCTCCATCTCTTCCCAAGCCCTGTTTCTGTCACACCTGACTGGAGTTAACCAGCCTTGAGATTAATTTTGTCCTTTCATCTCCGTGCTATTTTCTCAGAGATGGGTGGGAGAGGAGTTTCCCCCATGCCTGTGGTTTCTTTCCAACACAAGCCCCAAGAGGGTCTGAACACGCAGCCGCTGCGGGTTGCGGGTTGCAGCTCCCCATCCCAGCAGGGTTTCAGGGAGGATGCAGCAGGTCAACCCTCGCCGCGCTCACATCGATGCTTGGAGCAAACCGCCCCGAAATGCCAACGCAGCACTCGCCCCACCGCAATTTGCACCGGGACTGGTGCCTGGGAGGCTGTGGCACACAAAGCAGGGTGTGCAGCTCCACAGAAAGGCTGGAATTCATTTAATAAGGGCAAGGAAAATCAAATGGAAGCATCCTTCCCCGCCTAAGCCCATGCATGAATCAACAGAGCTGGCTTCAGCATCCAGAAGCTCTTGGGCTGAAGCCTTTTTCCCAGCGCATGGGTGGAGAACAGGCCACAACAAGCAGGGGGTGAAATCACTGACAGTCGCCGTACGCTGTTTTTCTGCCCGGGATCTTGTTCCGTAGCAAGACAGCCTGTTTCTGAGACACCGTTACAGCCCTGCGCTGAGCAGCCTCGTGGCTCCTGGGTTGAGTGTAAGGCTCCTTTCCCGCAAAAAAGGAGGCTCCTGCGACGAAGGAAGCAGAGCCCCCCAGTTTTGGGGGCAGAGCGGTGCCTCCGCGGGCGCTTTCCCACCCTGTAGGCTGCGAAATGGCTCCTGCTGTTTCCTTCTGATGCAATGGCCCTGGGTAGGGTCTTGCATCAGACGCTGAAAAGGATGCGAGCCCATGGCCAGAATTAGGTGGGTGTAACTGTGATTTTGCAGGCTTATTTTTCGGTGCTGAGGGCAGGGAAGAAATCCAGGTAGTGTTTGGCCTGCATAGTGAGAAGAAAATCCCGCAGAGAGTATTTTGCAAGGTTTTTGGGTTTATCTGGTTTGACTTGGGTGCAGGATGTTCTCTCAAATTCGGTTTAATGAGTAAGAAAGACGGACAAAAGCTGTTTAACCTTTGCTCAGCAGTGATAGCGCTGCTCAGAAGCTCCACGGGGTACGAGAAAAAAGAGCATTTTTGCTTAAGTTTCCTGTGTTTTAATTTAAAGCATTAATTTTAATTCAGCATAGAAACTGGGAAAAAAAACTAGAGAGGTTTGAGACTTGCAGGCTTTCTAACTACATAATGCCAGGCTCCTGGCTTTTAATATAAAATATTATGGGTATAGAAAGAAAACAAACATGGACAAGTAACAGAAGGATTTCTCCATCCCCAAATGTTCCTTCTTAAGAAAAAATGTGACCATCAATTGTAATTTTTGGTTACTCAGAGGGTCTGATCCACACTGGGATTATTGTGGCTTTAAATGGCTTTCTTCTAGGAACTGGCATTCTTTTGAAGCAATTATTTTCTCTACCTGAGGAAGGACCGCCCGATTAGCAGCTCGTCAGCCCAGACCTTTCCCTTTGGCTGCTTTCACGGGTTCCTGCTGTCCCCCGTGACCGCGCTGTCTAGACCCAATGCTGATTTCTGCAGTAATTGCACAACCCAACGCGTCATGTGAGAGCTTAAACTCTTTACATTGTGGAAAGCCAGCGCCTCTTTGAAAAGACTTTTTCAAGCAACTTTGTCAAGCCGGATTTTTTATTTTTTCTCCCCCCCCCCAATGCAAACACAATGTTGGCAAATGGCTAAATACCATTTAGCAGGAGCGACGCTGTGGACAGACGGATGGGCGGGCGGCAACAGCAGCGTTCAGAGACCGCAGCTAACAGCAGGGAGCTCAGCCTGGCAATTCCCGGCCCTGCAATTCCTGCAGTTTGTCGGGACGTCTGGAAAATCTTAAAAAGATCCAAACAACCAGCTGACTTCAAACATGCCAAAAAGAGTGAAACAGTGAAAAGGCGGTAATGCCCAGCATGTCGGGCAGCGTATGGCCGCCAAAGCATGTTCCCTTTGGGTCTCTGTGGCACGCGGTGGCTTTTTCCTCAATCCAGCCCGCTCTCCCCCAGCCGTGCCCACGTCCCAGCGACCCGCAGGCGGCTTTCATGGCTGCCAGCGCCTGGCAGAGGGGCAGGGCAGGGTGGACTGCCAAGTCTGGGCATCCTTTTCAGTCCTCGCAGTAACGCCTGCAGACTGAGCTCCTCCTTGCGTGGCTTTGGCTGGCCACATCTCCCTGTGGCCGCACAACCGCTTCACCAAGGGCTGTTGATACAACTCCAAAATGTTCAGCTTGATTTTCTCAAGTCTCGATGTAGAAAGATTAGATGTACCGTCGGTTTTATTATCCATGGGCAATTGGTCTGCTGACTTTTGTTTACCGAAAGCTGGGGTCAGCAGCAACCTCCTTTCAAGTCCTTGCAGGCCCAAATGTGTTTTACATATCCTTTATGGCACGGAGCTTTGCAGGGCTTTAGTCACTGTCGGCTGAGCAGGAGCTTCACCTTCTCCTGGCAGGGGTAGCGCATGCCCTCCAGACATTGGTTTGGGTTTTTTTCCTTTAACTGATCTGTTGTCTTCGCAGCAACGCTGCTTTCAGATATAATGTGCACCGGCACCTCCACGCAGCTCGTTTCACCATAAAACCTCCCGAATACCTGAAATGCCCAGACCTGATTTGTGAGCTCTGCAAAGCCAAAGGCTAAGAGGGACGAGCTGTCCCGCCCTTGCAGCACCCCTGGTTACACAAGGTGAGGAGCTGCACGGGGAGAGCGGGGAGCCCGTGATTTTCCTACGCAAGTTAGAGCAGAAATGACCTCACTGAAATCCGGAGCCAGGCTCCTGGAGACGTTGACCAAACCAGCCAGAAAACTGGTCCAAAGTGGAGAACGCACTCATGTTCCCGCTGTATAGTTACGCTTTTGGGTTTGTACAGGCATATTGCCACATCCGTCAAATTTGCTTATGGCGCTTAGCGAGCACCAAGCTCTGTGCCTTTTATTTTTATTGCTCATTTTTGTGATAATACTGTCGACTGCTCTGGAGGCTATGAGATTCAGACAGTACCTCATTTTCAGAAGTCCGGAGAGGTCTTTCTTTGATGATGCCCGGCTCAAAGCTTGCTTTGAATTGTGGAAAGAGCCTGGCACAACGCGTAGAGAGAAAACATGGTGGCAGAGCACATACGAAGACCTTCCGCTGGTCTGCTCGGAGGCAGCTGCAGACAAACGCATCCCTACCCACCGAGGCTGCTTTATAACCCGTGCGTGTCCCTGCCGGTGCCAGCAGTGCGGTCCAGCTCCAAATGACACAGGGACAAGTGATGACAACCCGTGCAGAGAAGCTGGGAGGGCACAGTAGGATCCTTGAGCTGGATCATTTCACTGCTTATTGCCCTGGCTGCAAAGGCGAGGCAGGGAATCAGTTCCAAAAGGAGGTGTTGAAAGGAGCTCTTAATAAAAAAAAAAAGAATTATTTTTCATACCTAATCTGTCATCCTGCCTGCTGCTGTTGTCTCAGGCACTGTCGCTCACCCCGGCATCGATCCCCCGCTCAGCGCCTTGCCAGCTCCATCCAAACGGAGCTGTCGCTCAGCTCTTTGCCGGCCAACACGCTGCCACGGCTCCTGGTGCTCACGGCGGGTAATTGGATTGTGCTGAAGGGGCTTTCAGCTAACCCAAACCCGGGGAGAGGCTCTCCAAGGCGTGTTTTTAACAAGACTAAGGCAATGGCTACGTTTTCTGCTCTAGCAAACCTTGCCTGCAAGCTGACTATCGGGGACAGGGTGCTGGCAGAGCTCTTCATGTGATCACAAGGTGCCTCGCACGATGGCCCCAGAAGGGCAGCATCTGAAGGACAAGTTAGTTAAATTAGGAAAGAGAGGCCCAGGCAAGAGGAATTGTCATTTCTTACTTCCCTGGTCACTAATTCAATGCAGGGATTCAAATGTGGATTTATCTTCCTCATCGTGCAGCTTGGATGAAGAGCAGGGGAGTTTCCAGCACTTATTGGCTCACCTGCTTCAGGCAGCGCTTTTTATCTGCTCTCAGGAGGTGGGCAAGGTCGTTCGCAGCTGGGGAAACTGAGGCACGGCCAGGCGCAATGGTGGTTGGCCGGAGGAGAGCCCAGATTTCCAGGTCCCCCCCCGACCGCACTGCCGTCTCCTGTGCGATCCATCCCCGTCTCTGCCCGAGACAGGCAGAGAACTTGCATATTCAGTAAATGTTCAGGGGGGGAAAAAACTTTATAGGTATCTGTAAAACAATCCCTCTGTTATATTTCAAGGTCTGGTATTGAGGGGGTTGGAGGCATACCTTTGTCAAAGATCTCCAGCACCCACTCTTCTATAAATCCTGTGCCTCTGGGCTCCGACACCTTAAATAGGTCTCCAGCAAAACCAGGACAGCATGTTCTGAAGAGACACCTTTATTTCATGGCTTTTGTACAGCAGGTGAAATATGAGCAAACTCTTTTTTAAAAAAAAAAAAAAAGACTTCCAAGCAGAACTTCCATTGCTTTGATATTAAGGGGACAATTTTGTTGTCGGCTGTATTTTGCTGCAAGGCAGTTTGTCAACACCAGTTCTCCTTTTATTAAATTTCCTCATACCCGCATCTTGAGTTTGGTGTATTAATTCATCTGCCCCAGAGGATCCCTTTATTAGTTCTATCCACAATTCCTCGTCAGCTCCTTGCTCTCGTTTATGCTTGCAGCCTCGAAGCAGTTGCCAGCCCATGTCATGCCCCACCCTTAGTGGCTTCTTCCCAACCCAAACGTATTTAGTGCCTTTCATCTTTCGCACAAATCTTCAAATAAACAACTCTTTTATTGCTTTTTGCTGGGCTCGCCTCCAGTTTGCAGAGGCATTCCTACCTGCTGCTTCAGGGGTTCACCCTTCTTTGGTGGCAGATGCCCGTGCCTCTGTCCGTGGCACTCAAACACATACGTGCTCCTGGATTTGGGGAGAAAAATGTCATGGTTTTGGTTTGAGGGTGGACTGTGTGTCCTCCAGAAGGGCTGCGTTCCCACGCCTGCGCCCTCCCATCACCACTGCTGCCTCCAGCCGTCAGGACAAAAGAGCAGCAGCCACAAGACCAAAGCTGAGGAGATGCGTCGAGACAGCTCGGTGCTGCCTGGGGACCACACTGCGTCCGCATGTGGCTCCCATGCAGTGAGCCCTTCCTGGGCAAAGCCCAGCACGGGGCTTCCTCTACCACCATGGAGCTTCTTCTGCCACCATTGATGAATCGAGGTTCATCCTCCGGGCACGAAGGCACGGCTGCTGCAGTGGCACCAAAGGGAAGGACAGCTAGAGGGGAGCCAAGAGTCAATGCATGGCCAAAGGACCACGTCTCCAGCAGCCATCAGTAGTGATCTTCCAGAGAAAACTCGTATGAAACATGAGGTCTGATCCCTTCCCAGGTTTGTCCTTGCAGCCTCGGGCTCACAAAGATAGAGCTCCTTGAGGCCAAGGCTGCACTAGGGCTGTTGCAGTTAACAACGAATCCTTTTATCTGAGCNATCTTTCAGAGAAAACTCGTATGAAACATGAGGTCTGATCCCTTCCCAGGTTTGTCCTTCCAGCCTCGGGCTCACAAAGATAGAGCTCCTTGAGGCCAAGGCTGCACTAGGGCTGTTGCAGTTAACAACGAATCCTTTTATCTGAGCTCTTTTTGAACTTCTATGCAGACACAAAGGTTGTCTCAACAACATTCCCCAACACTCAGCGCATGATGAATGCTGCCGTGTGTGAAAAAAACACTTCCTGCCTTTGTTTCAGGCCATCCGCCTGAGCGCTCGCCTGGTGCTCGTGCGACAGCAAGTCCGAGTCCTCTCCCACCCCCTCTCCTGCAGCCCCCAGCCCCGGAGGGGTGACCGGACCAGCTCAGTGCTCAGGACAGGCATGTGGACCGACATCACCTGCCGTCATTGGAGTTTTTCTTTTTCGTTCTCACATCCTAACACTCTCCTCACCTGCAGTTTTGTTGCCCTGCCAGGAGATCCCTCGTTGCAATCAATTTTGTATTCAATGAGCCTGAAAGATGCTCGTTCTCCAGAAGACTTTGCCCCCGCTGTCCATCTCCTTTCCAGATTGTGTGTGCTGAACTCGCCTGAGCCAAGAGAAGATTCACAGGCAAGCTCTGCAGACCACCTCCCTTCACCACTAACTGCTTTTGCCAGTGTTTTCACTCTCCCAAACAATCATCACTGAAATGAATGCCTTCTTTCAAACCCCGTAGGAAGCTCAGTGAGAGCTGAGCCTGCTGAAAACCCAAGGATACAAGGCTCTGGAAGCTCGGTGGTCTGCTGAGGACTCACCTCCCTGTATGAAAACTGCGTGTTTCTCCCCAGGACACTCTTCTCTGTCTCTCTGCTCGCTGCATCCTCTACAATGGCTTCCTGCGACTGGTCTGGGCTACTCCTGGGCCCTTTCCCTGTACTGCCATCCCGTCTGCCACCTCCCGCCCCACGGCCATCGCTGCCGTCTTGTGCAGCAGGTCGCAGACGCCTACTGGTAGCGCTCAATCTGATCTGGGACCCTTTGCAGGGTCTGATCTGGGACCCTTGAAGGCCTCTGAATCCCACAGCTGGAGTTTTGCTCCGAAACACGATGCTTTATCTGGCAGCAATTCCTTGGGCTCGCTCCCTGCGAAGAAAGGCTCCGGTACGGGAACTTCTCCAAGCAAGCCTGTAGCAAACATGGATGCAAATACCTCATTTTGTTTCTGTGCTACTGCCTTATCTGTCTGCTAAAGCGCTTTGCAGCACGGCACGGGGCCCACTGTGTCTCTGGCAGGCTTCCTGCGGCCACCACAGCCCTTCTCCTCCTCGTGCCGTCAGCGCCCCGCTTGTGAATGTACTGTTGACTTGTCTTATTGAGGTTTTAGACTTAATTCGCCAGAGTTTATTCTCTCCTCTGTTTTCCTTCTTTGGCCACAACTGTCACTTTTTGAATGATCTCTTTTAAATCACTTCATGGCACAGGCTATTCTGCTGTTTAGCCACGCTGGCTTTGAGAGATGTTTTCCTTAGATTACCCTAATTCCTCCACTAAGAGTCTCTAATGCCGGATCGGAGAGTCTCTGTGCCCCTCATCGCACACGTTATCCTTGTAACTGCATTCTCAGTTCTTCGCTTCTAACTTCTTCCTTTTTTTGCATATATATATATATAAGTTAAACGTTACTGTGGTAGCTGGCTTTGGTTTTGCGAGGATGTTGGGCTCGAGCGTGTAACACTATTCTCTCTTTGAGCGTTGCCTTCTGAAACAGCCACAACGCTCGTGAGTAAATCAAGAATTGCCTCTTTCTTGTGAATTCTCTCATTGTTCAAGGCATCGGCTGACCGTAGCACCTAAAATTCAGTACGAAATTGGTGCGTAACATCTATTCCGCCTCTGTAGCCATCACTGAAGTCTCACTTTACTACTGGGTTTTCTTTGCAGCCTTTCTAAGCCCCATTAGCATTTCATGCCCACGTCTTCCTCTTGGGGAGTGGTGGTGGGGGGGTGTCGACAGAATAGCCCGAGCACCATCTTCTTCTTTAGGAAGGAAAACTTCTGAGCTCTGCCATCGGCACACCCCAAAGTGCAAATCTTCAAGCAACCCTCACCCCTGCACCTTTCTGTGCGCCTCAGCACCCTCCCTCCCCCTGCAGACAAAGCCCCTCTCTAGCGTGGAAGGGCACAGGGATTGCAGCAGAGGATTGCTTTCCCCTTACAAAGTCTGATACCTTCCTGCTGCTACACATTTCTTTGGGCTGCAAGCTTCTACCAGCAGCATCTCCATCACACAAGCACGCAGGGACACCCTGGGAACTGGGCCATCCGTCTTCTACTCCCACCTCCTCACCCGCTTTCCCATTCCCTTAGTTTTAACACATGCAAAACCAGAAACGGTAACTAGAATGTAAAAAAGGAGCATGGCGACAGAGGAATGGATGCTGTCATCGCTCAGCTACGCTCCTAGACCTGTCTGCAAGAGGAACATGTGGAAACGCAGGGCTCGGGTGCTGGGGGGTGGGGGATGAACAAGGCAACCTTTCGCAAAATAAAACTTTTAGAGGCAAACACCAGCAACGAGAGTTGTAATTCAGCTTTCTTTGTTAAAAAAACAAAACAAAACAACAACCCAAAACATAGAACAACCCAAACATTTAACAGATTTGTTAACCACAGACATAAAAGAATCAAGAAATACTAGAAAAAATACATTGCAGGAGACATCTTGGTTTACAAGGCAATTTGATTAAGTTACTACTGGCTGCCCAGCACTTGGTCAGCCGTGCGATAGCTGTGTTGACAGGAACACAAACGTTGTAAAGAGACAGCGCTTACTGTAGAAGTATTAAGACTAAAAGATATTTACCCCTTAAAATAAATAGAATGTCATCTACAGCAACATTTAAATTAGTAAAGTATTTTTAAAGCAACCAAATATAACAAAATTGTAAATCAGATCTAGGTTTTCTTCCGTGTGTTAAGATCCTTTTTTTCTGTGTTTAAAAAAAAACAACCCAACAAAAATACGAACTTTAGAAGAAAGGTATCTCTGAAAAGTCAGATTATTCACTAGAAGTGAATTTCACCCGCCTTTCGTCCTGCGGGCCAGCGCAAGGTCTGGGTACCACTTAAAATTCTTCCTTTGCAAAGATTTAGGTGGGACACAGACCTCACCCTGACCTCTGAACAAATCAGGATTTTTTTCCCTACGTGTGGAACTCATCCCAGCGCAGGAGCCGCAGCCAGACCCCGCAGCACCACGTCCCGCTGGCTGGGATGCGGGAGAGCATCCGCGCGCTCGCAGAGCCCCTGCGCCGAGATGAACGTCACCCAATGGGAATAATTTAGACGTAGATATAAAGTCTCTTTCAGGCTGTTTAAAAATTAATTCAATAGTTAAAAAAATATTTTATTATTTTTTTCCTCATTAACACTTCAACAGCTGGAGGAAGCAACACCCCTTCTCACGCAAGGAATGGGGGGCTAAAAGCAAAGAAATAATCCTCCGGACATCGGTTCCTTAATGGATGGTTCCGGCAACCTAATCGAAGCCACATTTCCTGCGCGCAGCTGAACGGCACTCGGCTTTGACTCCCAGCAGCATCCCACACGCATGCACCCCCCACTCCAGCTGCCAGTTCCAGTTTGGACCGTGTAAACTGGGAAGAAACTTCTCAAGTACGGGCAAAACCAACCTAAGGCTGCCCCGCTGTAACTCCTCAAGAAGCCAGCAGAAACTGAGAACCCCTTGAGCATCCCTCAACACTGAGGTCTCGTGGGCTGCCCTGGCATGGGAAAGGTCCCCGTCGGAGACGCAGGAGCAGATTCCCATCGCCGCAGGGAGCCGGCTGCCGCACTCCCTGGTCGGCAGCCAAGCGCCGCTGACTCCAGCCACGCCAGCCCGTCCCGCGGCCGGAGATGCTCGCGGCGCTCCAAGGGCTGGCACAAGGCTGCGATTCAGTCCGCGGGGCTCTGCCAAGGTCGTGGCGCCGGCCGGCAGACCTCAGCACGAGCCCCAGGGACCCGGAGCCGTCTCCCCCCTGAGCTGCCAGTTCTCAAGCTCCAGGAGGAAGCTTTGTTCCAGCCCTTTCTCAATGGCCAACGTCGCCTTCCCCTTCGATGTTATTAGAAATGCAGTTGTGCAACCCGTTGATGGAAAAGCCGGCATCCCACAAGAATAGTCCCAAACAGCCAGCGTTGCGTAATGACAGCATTTGGCTGTTTCCTTTTTTTTTTTAATATANCGATGTTATTAGAAATGCAGTTGCGCAACCCGTTGATGGAAAAGCCGGCATCCCACAAGAATAGTCCCAAACAGCCAGCGTTGCGTAATGACAGCATTTGGCTGTTTCCTTTTTTTTTTTAATATATATTTTTATTTGTTATTAAAGCCTGAGAACACTGTAGCCTCGGCTGAAGGCATGGGTACCTTCCCAGATGGAGTGGGAGCCTTCCCTGTGATTCCCCACAGCCGGACCAGGACTCTGCCACTGCAAACACCTCTACACGGTTGGGAAGGCGCAGCTGTGGGGAAGAGCTCTGCTGCAGTGCCGCTGCCCTCGACGGCTCTGCACGCAGGGCAGACCCACACCAGAGAAGCCCATGGAGGAGCCCAATTCATTCTCCTGCCTGAGTCGCCCGGAGGGAGAGGGCTTGGAGAACAACAAAGCTGCTTCTTACAAGTTTCAATCCAGTTGAAGAGGCTTTAAAGTTTGTTCAACAGTGACAGAGTCCCTTTGAACTTAGTATCCATGGAGGGTGTCATTAAAAACAAAAGTGTATTTGCCAGAACACGGTATCTGAGATGGAAAACGCTGCAAATACTGCAGGAAGTTTAAAACAAAAAAGAAAAAAAAATCCACCCAGGCTGACTTAAATGTCCCCCAGATTTGGCCGGAAGCATTTTGCAGGGCTGAGCAGGGCTGGTTCCCCCCTCAGTCAGGAAGGTTTCTCATTTAGAAAGGGGAACCTAAAGGGTAAGGAAGCCCCTGCCCTGCTGTTTAGCAATCCCTGCGGGATGCTGTTCCGTGAACACCCGAAACAACTGACTGCCTGGGACTCTAAATACTTAAAATCAAGCTAAGAAGAGCGACAATTGAAAGGGGGGTTTAGTACAAGGATCAAGGGACTACTGCGGCACAGCCATCGCCTGCAGAAATACACAGCCACGGCTCCACGGTCAGACTCGCTGATCTTAAAGGTCTTTTTCAACCAAAATAATTCTATGATTCCAGTGACACGACTGCTCCGGCTGTATTTACAGAATACTGTCGTATGAGATAGATTCATGCGGTACCTCGTTTAACTGTAGCTACTGTTTAGGAAAGCAAACTTCGGGTCACTGCGGTTGTATGTGTCCTTTGTGGGAAGGGTTTCTCTCCCTTGGTGGGTTGCAACAGGCATGACTGATCACGGGCTCGAAAGAGCACAAGCAAACAGAGAAACAACAGAAAAATCCCACACCCAGTGCTGGGAACGATGAGAAATTCTCTGTGAGGTCTCCGTTGCTGCCCTCCGTGACACATCTCATTCTACATTTGAGGAAAACAAGCAGCAAGAAGGTCTTTCATGGGGATGTATTCTCTCTCTTTTCCCATCCCAAAATCCAGCTGAACATGGCAAGAGCCCGAGAGCAGCAGACACTCCTGGCTGCCAATGTGAGTTACAAGCCGTCGCGCTGGACAGCAGATGCTGCCAGCGCCTATTGGAGTGAAACTTAGTTTACTTGTGTTTTGTTTAGAAAATGAAACCGTTTCACACCACTACTCATCTCCCTAACCTCCAGGAAAAATCCTCTTACAGCCATGTCACCAAGATCCAATGGAACTATCGGGATCAATGAATCAGGGACAAAATAAATCAGGTTTCTGAAAGGTAAACTTTGAGACGTGAGCAGTGGCTGACCAAATTCACTATTTTTGTCATTCTGTGCTGGTACCTGGTTCAGTTTCTTTCTATACCTCTATTGCCATGGAGACGCTGGTGAGATCACCACGAAACATATGGTATCAACGCCGGAGCCAGCAGGTTAGTACAAGAGAAAAATCTTTAGCAGCAAGTGAAAAATCATCAAAATTCATAAAGAGCAAGCAAGCGAGTTAAGGATTTAATCAAGATCAGTTAATTAATAAAAAAATATTTCTCAGTGTGACATCTCCTCTTCCAAAGCGGTGTGAAAGGTTCACCAAGAGGATATCGGGTAGCGATGGTCTTCATCACTGATGAAGCTCATTTAAAGATGCGTCCAAACGAAGCAACCCCCAGGCCTTTGGAAGATTTGGACCCATTTCTGAGCTCTCTGTGGCTTGGACTTGAGTGGTAATTTACATTGGATTGAGGTGGCCAAGAGTTAAAATCGCTTCCCTTTGCATCGGAAGTAATTCTACTGGTATGTACTAGCACTGAGAGCCCCTGCGTTGAACCCAAGCCCTGCGGGAAACCAGCCCTGAGACCACTGCAGCCAAAAAAACTGCAGACCAAGTGGAAGGTGACACAGACTGAGGTTCTCTCTCCAGGAAACAAGTCCAGCATAAGCAGTGACTTCCCATCACTACCCTGCCAAAAAAATCTCAGCCTTCAGCTGGAAAAGGATTCCAAAAATTGAGTTCAGGTTTAATGGTTCATGACCTTATTTATGCAAATGCCTCTCTGCAGGCACTGGATCTGAGATGCTCCGATTCATTGCACATAGGTCCCTGAACAGCCAGGCACTGGCCATCACTTTGGGTTCTTCTGCACTGTAGATATACCCAAACCAGCTGCAACTCTCCCAAGGCTAACTTAACTCCGGAGAGCACCTGAGCTGGCCTGGGTATGTCTATGCTGTGCTGCCATGGAAGAAGCAACCTGGCAGCAAAGGTTTTCAGCGTGATGATTGCCTCACCTATTCCTCCCGCACTGCCTCAAAGCAAAGGCGCGTGGTTGGCGAAGCAACAGCAAGGAGCTACACGTAGACACTCGTTGACATAACCACCGTCACTGTCACACACACCTGAACAGAAGCTGCCACCTGCTACAACACGCACTCTTGCTAGGACAAAGCATGAGCTAGTACCATTGGTGTCCTTAATGCCTCTTCATCCAAAATAATTCTGCGCTAAGAGAATCACAGAATCACAGAATCACAGAATCACAGAATGGTAGGGGTTGGAAGGGACCTCTAGAGATCATCTAGTCCAACCCCCCTGCTAAAGCAGGTTAGCCTAGAGCAGGTTGCACAGGAANGAGGATCCTGGCTTCCAAACGGCCTAGTTAACAAAAATATTGTGGAGAAAAAGCAGCTCAACACGAAGCTTTGCACGTGTTTGCACGAGCACAAAGAAGATCTGTAACAGAGACTGAAGCAGCTCACTTGTGAGGACAAGATGCTTTTGATTTTCAACTATTGAGTGCAGAGGCACCATGAGAAAAAAAACCCCCGGCAGTTTTGCTGAAAAAGTGATGCTTTTGACCAAATAAAGCAACGTGTTCCTAAGAGGACAGTTTTGATTACTTGGGAACTAGAGGAACGCTGGGTGGGCTCCGGGGATGGGACTGCACCACCCACGACAGCAAAACAGGATTTCACATGTGGATTGTGGTTTATGCTCAAAGAACACTCCTGCAACGGCAGGATGTTGGTGAGGGCATCTCACCAAGCCAAACCTGATGCTGCAGTTTTGCACGAAAAAGGACCAGGCCCCCAGTCCCTGCTTCTTAAAGCGAAACAGACCATCTACAGCAGACTGAGATTAAAGCCAGGCTTCACCCATCCGGGGACACCTGCCCCTTTCTACACCCCCAGACCCCATTGGTCCCATCTCCGCTGCACATTCTAGAAGAGACACAGCATAACGAAGGGCACGGTGACAGGCAACGCACAGACAGACCGAGCCAAGGCAATCCCACCCTTATTTTCTCTTTGCAAATGGTTTAGGGGCAAACGTCAATCACACTGCGGGCAGTGAACAGGGCCATTGGGAGAGCGTGATGTTGCTCGTCCCACGCTGGCTGATGGCCTACATATAGAAAAAAATGGAGTGCGCATGCCAAGGACTTGCCCTTCTGCTAACTGCAGTTCCCTGGGTTTATGAGGAGGAACTCCAACCTCAGGGCTGCACCTGCCCCAGTGCCAATTCACAGGGTCACAGGATGGGCATTCTGGTGAAGAGCATACTGGAGGACTGGCTCAATAGCAGGGAGATGGCTTGGATCTGAGAGTTAAAAGCCAGGCAGTGGCAGGGGAGACCGAGTGCTGTAGTCAGGAACGCAACGAAAGGCAGACGAGGCCTCCCCACATCATTTCTCTGACACTAATTCTGCTCTGCCTTGTCTCACCTAAGTCACTGCCAGTGGATGGAGTCCAAAGCATCCAGCAGCACATATTTTGGTATGAGTTTGTGTGTGTGTGTGTGTGTGTGTGTGTGAGCATGTGAGCCAACCTCTGCTTCCCAACCACCCGCCCTTGGCCAGGTAAGGCAGGTGGGCCAGGCTCAGGACTACCCCGCAGCTCTGTGACAGTCCCAGCCCCAGACACAGGCATGTTTGTACGGCTGGCAACACTCAAACTGGGCTCACAAGCAGATTCGCCATCGTCCGGGGGGATCCCAGACCCAAACCAAGTAAGCCTACACAGAACTGAAGTACAGCCCTCAGTATCACACACACACACACACACACAGAGATGCTGATCGGAGTCGCTGCTGCAGGACAGGGAGGATCCCTTCGAAGCTGCCGGCAGGAATTCATCCTCCTGGCCCAGGTTCGTACCAAGAACTTCTCATTGCAGGGTTGCTCATCTGCCGTGCTAAAGGGTGGTGACGGAGGGGCTGGAGGAGGCAAGGCAGAGCCGGGGGCACGGTGTCAGACACGAAGCAGCTCCGACGGGGTGCTCCAGTGCCTAGGTTTCGTTTACGAGGGATCAGAAGCATTTTCTCCTTGCGTCGTCTTAAAATGATATTGTGCGTTTCCTCGAGCTGAATGTCTCTGCTTTTCCTGCTTATGATTCTTGCGGAACCACTTCCATCAGTTTCTGGCACAGGACTGTTGCGGAGACTACAGGGGGAAAAAAGCAAAGTACAGGTCAGAGGTCGCATGCAGGGGCCCGACATGTATCTTGGTCTCGTTTCATGATACTCTGCCTCAAAAGGGCTGACCTATTTGCCTCCCCCTGGTTCTGAGCAACATTAGTCCAAATATAATTTAAGACTTGAAAGCAAATGAGCCACCGGCTACTCTCTACTCACACCCAGAACTTAAACCTGTAACGCTGGGAGCTTTGCTCCTGCAGCAACGTGCCTGCCCTGGGAGAGGCTCCAGTACTTCTTGATGCCAGTTTCTAATGGTGATACGGTAACTATGCTTGCACACCAGAACCGCGAGCAGCCAAAACCAAGTAAGGCACAACAGCAGGAACGGGCACAGCAAATACGAGCTGATGCTTTTCCCTCCAATTTTGAAAACCTCGGCTCTATGTGCACACAACTTCCTTAAAGCCTTGAGTACCCAGGACAAAACCAACCCAGGAAAGGTGCTAAACTGAAGTAACTTTATTTTTCCACCTGTCCATTTTGGTGGCTAGTATCCAAACACAGCGGTGCTTTCTGCTGCTTCACTGTGTGTTTGGAGATGGCACGATAGTCTGGCCAGGTAAAGCTGACACTAATTCTAAATACGCACAAGGTCAAACTCAGATCAGCTGGAGGTGATCAAATTATCCGCAATATATGAATATACACACGCGTTTAAAGTTCATATGTTTTTAACTGGACGTTTGCAGGATTATCATTCTCGTTACAAGCCTTTGGTGGTGGAAAGCAATTAATATGGTAATTTGCCATGCAGGCACTGTAAAAATGGCTTTTCCAGGAACTGAGCCTAATATTTGGAATGAAAAAGTGAGTGTTTGTGAGAGACACACAGACGGGGGGGTAAAAAAAAAGTTAGAAGTGCTGAGCACTGCTGAAAGCCTTTTTCTCCTTCATAAAAAGCATCCAGCTAAGGCTGGGCATTTCTACTTGTCTGCTTTTCTAGGTCAGCCTTTTGTACAAGAGCTGGGAGGCGGCTGGTAGAGTTTAGTTACTTGCACAATACAGATTGACTTTCTTGACTCAGTTGTTCACGCAGAGGTTACAGGTGCCAAGCTCAGCCTCTCCGACCCTTCGAAACACACCGTGGCATGGTGTCAGCTGTTGGAAAACCTCATATGAAGATACCTTAAAAATAAACCTCTTAAGAGAAAACATCCAGGGCTTTTCCCCCTCCCTCTGCTACGTTTTGATGCCAAGGAGAGCTCTGACTGGATCAGAAATGCTAGCACAGGCTAAGTGATGGATTGGGACTAATTCCGAATTTTCAGCAGGTCAAATCAAGGCCAGCTGTGCTCAGGCTGTTATGCTGTTGCTTCTTTTCCCTTCTTACACCACTAGAAAGGGATTCTCTGCTGACAAAAGGCTTGACCCTGTGCTTTTACAGGAAGCAGAAGAAAGGCAGCGATGCGCTTGGCAAATTATGCTGCGCTTGGCAAATTATGCTCCGCTGCATAACAACCTGTTTGCCAAGATTAAAAAAACCCCAAAACCACGGTATTTGGCCCAAACTTTGCAATTATGGCAAGTCAGGGTGCGTTTTGGGTGCTTGGCAGATAAGGTAATCATCAGGTTAAAACTTGTTAAAGAAGAATTGATGAGAGTCAAGACATTGGAAGCCTCCACTACACGAAGGAGTGCTACTAGCTATAGTGTGCTCATCAGAAAGCTGCTATTTTTGGAGCAAAAGCCAAGGCTGCAGCCTTGCTCTTCACTGGTGATACTTACAGATGCCTTGGAGAACCCACTTGNCGCTTGGCAAATTATGCTCCGCTGCATAACAACCTGTTTGCCAAGATTAAAAAAACCCCAAAACCACGGTATTTGGCCCAAACTTTGCAATTATGGCAAGTCAGGGTGCGTTTTGGGTGCTTGGCAGATAAGGTAATCATCAGGTTAAAACTTGTTAAAGAAGAATTGATGAGAGTCAAGACATTGGAAGCCTCCACTACACGAAGGAGTGCTACTAGCTATAGTGTGCTCATCAGAAAGCTGCTATTTTTGGAGCAAAAGCCAAGGCTGCAGCCTTGCTCTTCACTGGTGATACTTACAGATGCCTTGGAGAACCCACTTGGGCTTGTTTTGCCACCAGACCCCAAAGAAGTAAACAGGGATCCCGCTGAAGATGATTGCAAAGCCGATGGCACATTCCTTCGGTGTCATCCAGAAGGAAACAGCAATGAGGAACAAGCAGGCCAGGATGAAGAAA
>VZSC01012621.1:0-16806 GCA_013398225.1 Steatornis caripensis
CCAGCTCACTCAACACCCTCACACAAATCCCATCAAGGTTGATGGACTTTTGTAAGGGACAAGATTTCCCAGGAGACCCCCTAACTGAACATCCTCTAATACTGGAATTCCTCTGCTCCTTGATCCCTGCCTGTGCATTAAAACATCTGGGAACAGTGTCAGGGAAGACTGAGATGAAGAAGGCACCGAGTACTGCAGGTTTGTCTGCATTTGGTGTTACCGTATCACTCAACCCATTTGGCAAGCAGGCAGGTACCTTCCTTGCCTGATTTACTGTTTACATAGCAGCAGAAGCCCTTCTTGTTGTTTCTCATATCCCTTGCTAGCCCCGGCTTAGCTTCGGTTTTCCTGGTCACATCTCTGCACAGCTCGGTGTGTTTCTCTGTCCTCTGTCACAATCTGCCCTAACTCCCACCACCCATACACATCTCGTTTTGCATTGCTCTGCTGTGCATTCCCTGTTTAGCCATGCCAGTCTCCTGATATATCTGTTGTGGTTTTTCTTGAGTATCAGTGTGGACTTTTATTGTGTTTGGAGAAGATTATCTTTAAAGATCTGCTAGCCTTTTCAAGCAACTTTGCCCTTCAGAGTTGTCTCTCACAAGAGCTGCCTCCCACCTACCTCTTCCGTGAATAAGCCACAGCTTTCTCTCACAAGGTCCAGGGCTACTCACCTTCCTAACCTCTGCCCCGCCAGGATCTTGAACTCCTCTGTATCAGGATCATTACAGTCATAGCTCCTATTCATTATCACAGCCCTGACCAGTTCTTCGTTGTTCTTAAGCAGCACATACGGGACAGCATCACTCCAGCTTTGTTCATCCAGCATCTGTGTTATCCCTGACACTCTGCAGAAATTTCCCTGATGGCCTTTCCCTTGCAGCAGGTGCTAGGGAGGTTGAAATCCCCCAGGAGAACAAGTGCCAGGGAATAGAAACTCAGCCATGCCAGGAACAGTGTATTTCTGTTCCACACATGGTGCTCTATCTCAAACGTAGAAACTAGGAAGATGAGACAAGGCCAGCAGATCAAGTATGACTCCTTATTTCCTAGAAACCTCTTGAAACAAATTAAGACTGCTTTTTTGTTGTTATTTGGTTCAGGTTTTTTTTGTCCTTGAGACTCTTGCAATAGAAGATTGATGGGTCAGAAACTCCCTCTTCTGAAACTGAAAAGTCTTCCTGTATCCAGCATAAATGTATTTGTGGTCAATTTAAACCCTTTTGGTCTTGGGCCAGTGTGGGATAACAACTGGGGTGGGGGGAAGTTGGAGAAAACTAGGGAAAAAAGCCCCTTCTAAATTCTAAACTTCTAACACTAGAGGAAATTTTAGGGTAAAATACAGCTGCAGCCTCCAAGACGGACTGCAGTTGGCTACTCCCCCGATAGTTCCCTAGACAACACTATCTGCAACCTTAGCACATGCTAAGAGGAACAGAATGGAGGGTGGAGCGGAGTGAAGACTCCACAGCCAGGCTCTGTTCTAATCTTCGCAAGGATGGGAACTTGATGGTACTGTGGGCCTGATAAACCTCATAGCAGCTGCCGGCCAAGGACGATAAGAGACTGAGCCATGACAAAGACGCTGTCCTTCAGATGATCATGGCTCATTATAATCTCATTATAATACTAAAAAACACACCTCCATCCCAAACCTGACCCCCTCTCAAGTATGATGACCCCTCACTGAGCATGCGTAGTGAATTTTAGGGAAGCTATACCTTTAAATCAAAGCGGAAGAATTCTTCGCCAATCAGTGAGAAAAGCATGTATGAGTAGAGTCACTCAAGCTCCACCTAAAAATTAAATGATATAAAAGGACTAGGGAGAGAATAAATTTAGAGAAGACTCCAACATAACTACTGGGATTGGTCGACAGGCCGAACCAGCCTTCTCCCCCTTAGGGATGCCTGTTGGGTAAGAACTGTACTTTAAGTGCCCTTAGTTATTAACTTCAGCTAGCTTTTCTTTTGTTAAGTGACTAGATCTTGGATGTCTACTATTTTCATGCTTGTTTTTGCAGTTAGTCTACTATCACCAGCAATGTCTGAACCTTAAACTGTCACGGATTTGTATAATAAAATTCTCAGCTGAGTTTTGTTTTGGTGTAAGTTTCCAGAAACATGAATAATTCGTTTGACTGGGAGTCTGAACTGGGTATCCCCAGAAAGACATTTGAAGGAGTATGTATGGAAGGTGGTATAGCCTAGACTGTGCTAGCAAGCACAGGCTTTGGATTTCTTCAGATGACTTGGGCTGAATGATAGTCTTGTGTCTCGACACTCCCTAACACACAGGTGCATACACACACACACTCCTGCTCTGTACTTCTGCCTTCTATTGTACATTGTCATTGTCATTTTTTAGCGATTCACAGATACTCGCATGCTAATTGCCACAGCAAGTGTTTGAATGTTAATGAAGCAGCAAACTCACTGAGAACGTGCCTTGCTTCATTAGATGACGGAGAAGTGTGCTGGATACTGTATTTTAGAAGAGATCTGTACAGATTCTTAGCTGGCTGTAGTACACATTCCAGTTGAGCACTACTTAACAGCCAAATTTCAAGGTTCAGCAAGCAATTAAGCTAGGGCAGAAGGATAATTACAGAGTTGTGAAAGGCTGAAATGTAAAGCAGTTGAGCAGATTGTTCCCTCCGCCTGCCAACCTTGGGGAGAAAAAAAATCAGCTTCTAGATAACAGCAAACTCTCTCAGCTCAAAGGGATTTTCTTTCCCTCCAAAAGCCCTGAATGACGACCTGGTATAAGAGATTGCATGGCACACTTCAGTGTCAAATCTTCAGTTAGCATGTTAAGTATTTCTCATACCCAGTGCTAACAGCAGAAATATCAGGTGCCTGAAAAATACTGTGTCTGAGAGTGCTGTTACCAAACTGAGCTCGGCACAGTCCATCAAGTACTTGTAGCTGTTCAACTGGATATTTGACATTTAGGGCTGGGTCACTACTGAACTCCTCAGGCAAAGCCTTTTCTAGTGCTAACTGAAGCAGGGATATATCACCTTTAATTCACATGCCTCCTTGCACTGCAACTTTTCTGGCTGTGTCTGCACTGTAGTGAGGGATTGCAGTACATGTGAGGATACCAGGTTTGGCTCTGATTTCACATGGCTACCAGTAAAATGAAATATGGATAAAAGGGAGGGCTAATTTTCTTGGGATGTAACAGTATGCTATTCCTTCTTCACTCCCAACCAGTTGTTTTTTCTTCTACCACTGGGTTCCTAGGCTTCCAGCTGCAAATTTAAGAGGTAGTTCAGAGCAGTGGGTAGGCCACTTGACTGGGAGTAAAGAGGCCTGCCTAATAATTCTGCTCGAAGTAACCGATCAGCTAATGATTTTGATTTTACCTGCACATGGTTCTGTCCTCTCTGTGGGGAGGACTCAATAGATCTGCAAAGTGCAATGACTTAAAATTTAGCTTCATAATATTTTTTAAATTAAAATGAAGAAGCAAATTAAATTACCAGCAATGAGAACAAGAAATAAGTCATCCACTAATTGTTTATCAGAAGACAGGCTCAGCGAAGGGGAAAATCAAATTAGATAGGTATTGCTGGGTTTGTCTTTATGCTTTCTTGGCTGATGGTGTTTTCTGAGATCAAGGAAAGGACTTAACAAGCAGCAATTCCGTTTCAAGATTTATGCAGTGTTCACGTGCATGTCTGGTTACAAATATTGATGGTTACATTAACACTTACTTTCTGCTACAGTTGTCACAAACAAATAAGATTATCAGGAGTGCAAAAGGCCTGAAAGGGACAATTTGTTTGAGGTGAGAAGGACTTCAAAACTGCAAAGCTGAGCATAAACTCATTCAAGTTGAGCAGAAAGGGCAAACATCACATCAGGCAAAGCAAGCAGACTTTAACCAAGCTTCAGTGAGATGCAATGGGGAGGTCATGCTGTCCAAGTTAATCTGCACTGAGGAGAGTAATTAAAAGAGTTATCAGGAGCTATGAATTCTTCTTTCTCCTGCTCACAGCTGTTGCATGGCTGCTGCAAGAGGAGAGAGCAAAAGGATTCTGCTTCCATAGATGTGCACACTTATAAAAAAGAGCAGTGGAGGGGTGATAGGGGTAAAGAGAATGAAGCTGATAGTGGAGAAATACTAGTGCATGATCCATAGCATTTCACATTGAGAGGCAGAAGAGTAAAATTGGCCATAACCCTCAGCAGTCTGCTGCTTCTTATAAGAGATGGGGCTTTCATGTTTCCAGCTGAAGCACCAGAGACAGACAGTTTAAGTGAAGTCCATGCAATTACATGTATACATGCTTCCCAAAGCACTCAGGATGCAGAAAATAATTTATACTTGCTGAGAAGACAGGACAGAATACGTGCCCTGTGCATGGAAGCCCAACAGCTATTCAGCACAGCAGCCACGCATGATAGCTGCAGCTGGTTACCATGGCTCAAGCAATGCTGTGTTCTCACCATCAAATATTTCCGTCAGTGCAGAAGACACTCTTAATTTCCAGTTGGTGAAAAAGGAGAGAGCAAAGGACCATCCAAAAGAGCCAGAAAGCTCTACAACCAGGACGGTGACGGAGATTAATTGGCTTAGCTAGGAGATTCATGTCTTCGTTCCCCACAGGAAACAATAATAAAAGTCAATGTTGGTCACCCCTACAGTAAGAATGTAATTTTAATATTATAAGTGATGATTTTGTCAATCTTAATATGCAAATATTGACTCTATTGGGTTTGGAAAAATAGTTAGGTCATGCCTCAAGTATCTGATTGCTGCTTCAGGAAGAAGATTCCCAAATCTTACTGCTCACTTATTACACTGTCTCATTTTTCTCTCCTAAGTGACATTGACATTTGCTCCCTGAAGTGGGAGTAACCTAAAAGGCTTACTGTTTACATATGTTACAGTATTTAAAGCTTGTCAGTGTGGGAGTCCAAACCAGCAGAGCAGAAATCTGGAGTCCAGTTAAATAGACTAAACATTTCACTCTTGTGGGTCTTCAAAGGACATAAAGCCCTTCAGGAATCTTTTGTCTGTGGAGCTTGATTTGTCAGTCTTCTGTGGTTTACAACTAAGATGTAAATCTGGAAACATCTGTCCTTGTAATATTGTTGTAGTTTCTTCTTATGTCTCTCATCTTTAAAGAGTAAGTCCTCTTGCGTAAAGGTAGACTTAAGTGCTAAGTTTAGGGCCCAAAGTGAGAGGTTGCTGTCTTGAAAGGAGTCTTGCTGGAGAAACCTTTTCAAAAGATGTGAAGTTGGTATCCACTTTCCTCCTTCCTAAGATGTTATTCCCTCTTTGCATGGAATCAATACGTAAGTTTACAGTTTTACATCTTCTTTTATTCATCTTGCTTCCATTCCCTGGAGAGATACCCAGTTCCAAGAAAAATTTGTTTCCTAATTCTGAAGTTATCTTGTTAGGTACCAGCAGTTCTGGGGACAGACCATCCTCAGATTTCCATGTGGCAGAAGTACCACTGAGATGTGTCAGCCTCCTTGCATTCTTTTTACCCATCCAGCAGATGGCATTGAAGCTCTAGGAAAGTTCGTTCTTCGTCATACCGTGGGGTTCTGCAGGGGTTCTGTCTTTTTTCTTTGACATTTTCGATTTGAAAGACAATGATGCCAACAGGATTATTTCAGGAGACTTCAATTTAGTTTTCTAGTAACTTAGAAAACTTACGATGGTAGTGTACGTATATATTTTTAAAAGTTGGTGATCTATTCCTGAAGCCTACCAGTCTGGAAATTTTGATTTTCTTCTTCAGTGTACTTACAGTAAATTTAAGAAGAATTTATCTTATACTGCTTTCAAGTGAGGTTCTGTTTTATTTCTCAGTTTGAATCTGATTTCTGAAGTTCATTATTAAAGTAATGTCTGTACTTCAAATATATGCAGTATTCTGGCTGTTGTGAATATGGACATAGGTAACATTGCGAATGTGAATCAAATGTGTTGAAATAATATTTCTTTTAAATCATACCGCTCCCTGATGTTTGATTTCACAGTGGTGGCCCAGTTTATCTATAGCATGCAATAACTTGTGAATATTCAGTTCAAAAGTAGTGCTTCTATGCATTAATAAAAAAGCTAATACAAAAGCCTATCATGACTAGGTAGAGTCTAATAAATCCATTTGCACAGTCATATATTTATTTAGTTGACTCCAGTTTCTACTCTTTGTTAGAAGAAAGGAATTTGTAATTATCACTGAAGTTCTTACAAGAAGTAAGATATAATCCATTTGCTCTTTCATTTCCAAGACAGCAAAAAACAGCTGAGTATCTGTGTCTAATCCCACACACACACTAATCTTCATAGACAGCCTCTTGTGACAGTTTCTTTCCTAGCAAACACTTCTAACAGGTGCCAAGACAACAAGAAAGAGTACTAAATCAGTGCTTTTTCCTGTTGTTCTTCATTTTAACAAAATAATTTTAACACTGCCAACCACAGAAATACTAAGTTATACATGAGGGAGGTAAAAATAATTCTTTCAGTTCAATGGAAGTTATGTTCAGTATAAGATTTTTTTTCTGAACCCCAGAACATGCAATTCAAATAGTCCTTTAGCAAAAAAGTGTAGAGGTATTTATCTGATGAAATCATTGATAGGCAATTATAACTCATCCCTCATTTTCAAATCTGAAGACTCAAAGAAATATCTTCAGCTTTGACTGGAGTCAACCTTAACATTGAATCATCCATGCTGTTAGGTTGAGATAAAAGCAATTTAACAATTGAAATAGAATAAAATAGTAATGATAATTATAAATGAAAGGATAGGAATAAGAATTATTATTGTTGTTATTGTTATTATTATTATTATTGCTATTATTATTGTAATAATAGAATATATCGATGAATGATGCAGAATACAATTGCTCACCACCCACCAACCAAGGCCCAGCTGGTTGCTGGCTAGAGATTTCAGAGGAGAGAGAGATCCCGAAAACCGCAATCCCAGAACAGAGAGAGAGCACTTCCCTGCCCAGCTCTCATCTCTATACTGAGCATGACATTGTATGATATGGAATACTCCATTGGCCAACGCGGATCCGTTGTTCTGGTTATACTCCTTCCCAGCTTCTTGTGCACCTGCACACTGGCAAAACACAGAGTCCTTGATCTCTTAGTAACAACTAAAAACATCAGTGTGTTATCAACATTCATGTCATAGCAAATCTCCTACTGAAGCCAAAACATAATGCTGCTTTAGCTGCTAGGAAGAAAATTAACCTGTCTCAGCCAAAACCAGGACACTTTCTTAATCCTAGATTGCTCAAACTGTGTCTAGGCATTGGATAATTCATTTTTGCCTGTTCTCTGTTTATCCATTACAAATTCGTTTACTGATGTTGATAAAACATCAGTGTCTGGATGAACAGTTATTATATCCCCCAGTGGTATGTATTCTGATCAATGTATGTCATTAAGAATGTCTTGAAGTACTGCTTAGGTTTTGGGCAGAGGTTATATATCATATACTTCAATTCAGTTGTCTCTCTCTGTGATTGTTTTCCACATTGTTAAGAATTACATCTACTATTAGCTATTTGTTCTGAACTCTGCTCTTTATACTTATTCTAATTCTCTATGCTTAATTCTGTTTCACTGAGGTTATCTTTGCTGGTTAACAATAGGGTTTTTTTCAGATGCATATATGGCCAAATTTATCATATTCTTAGTAAACGAATAATATGTCATGTGTTAATAATATTCCTTTAATGTATATCTACATGGTTGCGTACTTGAATAACTTTCCCAAGAAAGCAAATAATACTCATTCTTAAAAGACACTTCTAAAAGATTTTAAACTTTTTATTTACTCATTTAACAGATGTATTCATAATTAAAACTAACAACTGTAAAAAAATAATGCAAAATTCTGCTTGTTAAATATTTAATAAGTACTGAAAATTACCAGATTAAGTAATCATGTGAATGACTCAGTAGTTTGCTACTGGAAGCCAAAGTTTGTTCTCAGAACAACATGCAGTTCTGAAGAAGGAGGAATGACAGGTAGGGGACATTCATCTGAATCAGGCTTTGCTTCAGGCTGCTGGACAAGGTCTCACTGCTTGCATTCACTGCAAGCAGCTGGGACCAGGGCCACTGCTCTGTCTGAAACCTTCTCAGAGCTCCAAGTGTGTGAGCCCCAGTGACAGGGCAGTTCCTCTCCAACACCACTCCCACAGTCTGCTTACTCGCTTTGAGTGGCAGGCTCTCTGGGACATGAATTTTACCATTTGAGAATGGGCAGAGAGCTCCATCTGAGCCCTTAGCTGCTGTTGCAATACAAATAACAAAGAGCTTTTTATTGTTCCAGCAGAATTCCTGCTCAGATGGATCTCCTAAAGTTCATGTTTTTACAAAAAGGAAGGTGGTAATAATCAGATTGCCAATTCTGCTACAGAAGAACAAGTTGAGTTTATGAGAACATTTTAGCTGTGGGGTCTTTCTTTGCCATCATCAAAGTCAGTGAAATGGTAGGGAAGGTCAAACAGAGGTGAAGCTTGCTTGCAGCCAAATTGTACTGATACCCCCAGCTTCTTTCTTGGTCATGGAGGCAGTGCAGCCTGGCTATGACTAAGCTTGGAAGGCAAGGTTCAATCAGCTTTCATTGTCTCTTTCAGTGTAAACCCTACAAAGTAAATTACAATTACAAGGCCTTGTCTGTTCCTTCAGCTGGTGGCTTTAGTTTGGAGTCCTCCTATTCCCACCCGAATTGTCAGTGAAAAGTATGTTTTTCTCCTGCATGTTTTCAAGTCTCAGATGTTCGCCTGCAGTCACAAATTTGGATTAGGTCTATGTTATGTATGAATGATCAACTCTCAAAAACACCGGAATAATCCTTTGTCTCTCTACCTCAGCTTACTACAGAAATAGCTTACAGCAAGTGCTACACAGACATCCAGGACAAGCTCTGTTCCCATGCCTTTTGCAAGAAAATCTTCCGTTTGTTGGAAGAGGCTTCATCTGATTATCAGCAGTTCACTCCAGAGGCGCATGCAAGCAGCTATCCATACTTCGACTACCCTGATATTTTCTTGGAAAGTAATACAGTGGTGAACCAGCAATCTACGTTTTTGTGCTGAGGACATACTGTGTCTGAAGGCAATTGCTGTATACACTGACTAGGAGTGGTGCTCCTCTGGACCTACTCTTTACCAATAACGAAGATTTTTTGGCAGCTTTGCCTAAAGTGACTGTAAGGTTGTGAAGCGTAAGGTCCTAAGGGGCTTGAGGAAGACCAGCAGCAGAGTAAAGACCCTGAACCCAAGAAAGGCAGATGTTAGCTTCCTCATGGAAGTGTTAGGAGAAATCCTGTGGGAGACTGCCTTGGAGGGCCAAGGAGTTCAGGAGTACCGGGAGATTTTCAGACAACATCCTGAGAAAACTGAACAGTCATAACAAAAAGCCAGCCTGGTTAAAAAGTGAGATACTGAGGGAGCTCAAATGCAGAAGAGAAATATGAGATTGAAAAGGTGAGAATCTCACAAATAAATACAGAAATATTGCTCCTTCATGCAGAAATGTAGTTAGGAAAGCAAAAACTCATCCAGAGCTCAAACTAGCAAAATTTGTCAAACATAGCAAAAAAGGCTGTTATCAGTACATTACCAAGTGGGAGTACAAGGAAGCTGTAGATGTGCTGCTAAATGGGGCCAGAAGGTTAATTAAAAATACCTACAGAAAAGACAAAAGTACTCAATGCCTTCTTAATCTCAGTTATCATGGATGAGATCAGCCTCCAACTGGCTACACTGAAAAGCAGTAACAAACAAATGTGCCACTACCAGTTGTGGAGGAAAGTTGTATTAGGAACCATCTCCACAAATTGGACACCTATAGACACCTTACCCAATTTCAGGGGAAATTCTGATTTGATACATGAAAAAAAAATCGCCATGAAAATGAATTAGACATGGGAGCCAGAAAAGTGGTGGACTTTCCCTTGATGAAAGTATTCAAGACGCAGTTCGACCCAGCCTGGATAACCTAGAGCACTGATTTCCACAGAGGGTTGGAGTCCCCTTCCAACCTGGATGTTTCTGTCATCTTTATGATCCTCTCAGGTTTCTCGAGCAGGATTACAATGAATGAGAAACAAGTGATCTGATTACAAAGCTGTCCTTCATCTCTAGAGACCGCTTTAGTAAACACACATATGTAACTCACCTCTTCATCTTACATTTTATTTCACTTTTTCTTGCATCCCCCCCAGTCAGGTGTCTCTCCACTAAACAACAGAGTAGGTGCTGTAAAGAGAGAGGTTTTCCCCCCAAAATGCTGACATTTTTTTCCTGAATTATTTGCTTATACTCTTCAAATTTTGGCTTCTGGCAAGCATTTGTACCTCTGTTCCAGGAAATTCTGTCATCAGAACTCTCCCTCAAACATTTTGGCATGTTTTCCTGACTTTTGAGGTCTTAGTAAGTAACATCTAAATTTCCAGCTTGAACCAGAACAATATCCAACTAACCTCTATGTTTTCCAGTAGTGAATAATGTTTGCTTCTCTAAGGCATACTAGATCTGATTAGGGTCTCACCTGATAGTGCTGGTGTGCTTACCTTCTCTATAGGAAAAGGCTGTGCTGTCACTAACCTACAGATACTCACCCAACTGCTGTATTTTGAGTCCCAATGGGCCGCATCAATATTGGTGCTATTCCAGGCTCTACCTCTGTCTTTCGGGCATGCCACAACCTTTGTGACAAGAGTTTCACAGGCCAGACTCCAGGATCGGTGCTGATACCCAGTGTGCTCCAGCTAATTCCTTCCTGCAGCTGCAAGCCCAGGAGCTCTCTGAACATACCACATGGTTCTCCCAGGGCACACATGAGTTCCAGCAATCCTATTTACTTTTAGGTCCATCCAAGAAACACAGAGGGGAAAAAAAACACCACCAAAAAAAAGGCAAACTGTACACGTTGGCCTGCCTCCATGCCCTTGTTGCAAAGCAACCTTAGGGTTTAGATTAGAGGCTTTTAACAAGTCCACCCTTCTTCCTCTTCTCTTTTCCTCCTGAAGGTGCTTTTTTCCTCTCCTTCCAGCAGCTGGTTTTCTGTCCTTAGTATTTCCTCGTTTTTTTCACATGACTGAGGAGACAACCCTTCCTGCATTGCCAGTAGTCTCCTCATCAGGAGCCTTCCAGACCAGACCTGTCAGATGTTCAAAATCCATCACCACTTTATCTGGTCACCCTGCCGAGTTTCAGATTGGAACAATTAGTTTGCATTGAGCTGTTGCCAATTATTTTGCTGCTGTGTGATTAAATAGACTGTAGTTGAATAGCCGATCACCAGGATTTAATGAATCTCCACTGTTATATCTAGCCAAGTTAAAGATTTTTTTTTTCTTTGTGTCACCTCCCAGGAGACTTCAGCTGAATCTGAAGGCAAAAGGTCATAGAGGAAGCAAGCATGCACAACAATAAAAACAGAATTTTCACTGTGATATAGAATAGCCTAGAGAGTCCCTAATATCAAACAGAGTTTATAAGCAGAGTGGTTAATAGGTTGTTTTCCACGCATACAAACACACAAAATAGAAAAGTGCAAAACGGACTTGCCTATAACAACTATGTCTTCTTTCCTAATTAAGAAAACTCCGTTATTTAGTATACAATCCAATAGGATTGAAGCATACTCTTAAATATAAAGTTAGACAGGCAGGAAAATGGATCCTCCATCTATGACTAAGATTCTTATACTAACAAGAAATAAGTGTTTGTTTCCCCAAATCCATCTCTCGGAACTTAGACATTTGTTACGTATTTGTAAATTACCTCTAAAAAAGCCTCACTAACAAAGTCATAGTCTGTTTTTAATGTGTCTATACCACTCTTTGTTTAATATGTATGTAACTCAGCTGTCAAAACTGTTATAAAATCAAGTAACTTTTTTAAAGTCTTGGACTGAAATGTTGTGGTCAATTAGTCTACAGTCTGGACCAGCACATTCGAGCACATCAGGAAAGGATGCCGATGGTTCCATGTATTGTTTAGAAAAGAAATCACCATGTCCATACAGTATGATCAGTTAAGCAAAGCTTTCAGAAAATGTTTGTCTATGGACGATCACCATCAGCACTCGTGACTTTTACAGTTGGAGGGTAGATCTGATCTATTAAATCAATCATGTGCATGCAAAGCAGTCGCTCCTACATTCCTTGATACTGCAAACAGCCAAGCAATTCAAACCAAAGTCCTCTTTATGAGAAAACTGAATATTGAAGAACTTCCTTGCTCAGATTAATGAAGAAAAAGATGCTGTCTTTCATTCACATTCTTCTGGCATCTAGAATATGTAGGTACTGCCTGTGCATGTAATTGAATGTTCCTAGCTCTGAAATGTTCCCAGCTCAAAGGACAGATTTTTCAAAATGTACTCATGTGAATTACACTGCGAAGGTCCTGGACGAGTGAAGTAAGCCCAAGTCATACATTTTCAGATCATTACTGATTTTTTTGGTTCATAAATTACTTTACCAGGATTGACAGGACTGTTTTTCTTCAGGTTTTTCTCAGGATAAGATCCTAAGAAGAAAAACAAGTATCTATAAATATAACTCCTTACAGTCAAAACATACATAGAAAAAAAAATGTTATTTAGCCAATGTTCAATCCTATTGACCTTGAAGAGAAGAAAACTAGGTAAGGAAGCATTGAAATGAGGTACAATGGGTGCATTTACAGACAAACAAAATCCCAACTCGTATTGTGTTTTCCTTTGTGGAAGCTCTAATATCCAGTGGGTTAAGGTCGTGCAGCTGGAGAGATACTAACGCTGTTTCTGTCTTCCCTATCAACCCACATATTTTCACAGATCTTATGGGAACACCATTGCCAAGTTTGGATTAAATTGGCAAACAATTTTGGAGGTCATACAGATTGTTTTCGCAGAAGCTTGACCCTGACAAGACCTAATTAAAGCAGGTCTGCTACACCTGCACGTACTTCTGTGTATGTGCACTGATTCATTTTTGCTAATTATAATTATTCAGATGCAGGTACAAACATCCTTAGATTTAATGTAATCACTAGGTAAGCCTGGGTGGGAATCAGAAACTCTTGTTTTGCATCTTCAGTGGTTGATTATGTGCACATCCATCTGTGCAAAAGAAATATGATTCCCTCCTGCAGACAGCTGATAAATATCATGTCAGCTCTCCTCAGCTGCAGAATCCCTGGCTGATCCTGTTATCTTTCTTTCATTGTTATTCTCACTGGCAGCAGGAGCCCTTCAGCAGTCCTTACTTTGGGCCCTAAGTGGGAGGTAATGTGTGAGGCACTCAGCCACAGAACCCCCAGGCATATCTTCATCTCTGTTTCACCAGGGACAAGCACTGGGAACCTGAACACAACACTTCATTTGTGGTCTGCTGGCTTGTTCTCCACATTTTTTGTTTCTCTTGTCTATTCAGCCTGTAATCTTTTCAAAGGCTGGGACTGTCTCTGTCTGTCTAGACACAGAGGACCTATTACAATGGGACATTGATTTCTGATGGGGTCTCCATCTGTTTACTGTATTGCAAATGATTACTGCTAACTTTAAAAGAGCTACATTTCAGCATGAAGGTCCAGCAATAAAGAACATTTGGACTTTCTTACAAAGCTAAGTAATGCCTCGTACTAATGGACAGAGAAATACTTTATTTCAAAATCACAGAAGTTTGTAAGTTAAAGGTGAATTATGTGGCTTTCATGTTTGGCTACTGACATATGTTGTTGCTTTCTTTCTCTGCTATCTGCTGAAGCCAACTGAAACGTCTGACAAGTTGCTTAGTTTTTCTGTGCAATATCTATAGTATATATTGTTATTTCTTTTTTTGTTGTTCTCATCACTGCAGCCTCATGGTACCTAGATGTTATTGCACCAATTTTACAGGCAGAAATATAGACACATGAAGTGATCCATAGACATGTAAAAAATACGTTACTCTTCTAGGAATAGAAATCCAGAGGCCCTGTCTAATATTTTAATCATGGGTCTAGCCTTTCTACAGCACAGGATTTTATTGCAATCCTTAAGGAAGTCTCTCAAGATCTCTGATGTCTCTTTGGCATATGAAAACCATGAAGTGCGATTCCTGCCCAGATTATTTGTTTGAGTTGACAAAACCATTGCCATCTCAAAGCAGTTCTCAGAATTGCATATTTTGTCTGATTTTTCACATCCTTTGCTTCTGCTTATGCAGGCAGCAAGAAGATTTTAAGAAGGTGCAGCTTCTTTTAAAAACATTCCTTTCTCCCCCACTAATGTGGCCACCTAATAGAGCAAAGGAGAGATACAGGACAGTGAGAATGACTGGCACAGGGCAGATTAGTAGCAAGAGATAGCCCTCTGTCCCTTTACAGGATAACAGCTGCAATACCGTCACAGGCTCCGAGAAGACAGAAATAATGTGTCTGTGGTCAATTGTTCAGCCTTGGCAAGCGACCCTGGAGATTCAGTGTTAGCAACAATCTCTTCCTGCTTTTGTAAGAGTACACTTTGGATTACCCAGGGTGCTCTGCAATCTTGCTTTTGAAACATGCCCAGCTCACCAGTCATCCCAACCTAGAGGAAAAAAAATTAGCAAGGACTCCTACGCAGAGCAGCATTTGAATAGCCAACAGCCAATTTGCCAGCACAACAATTCTGCATTGAGCTAATTCCTAGATATGAATATCCCTTTCAGGGACAGCTTCCCAAACGAAGGAAATCCAGAAGCTGGCTTTTGAGAGTGAAATTCCCTGGGAATTCAGCACACGGCTTTGCCTGGCAACATTCCCACCCAAGAATCAACAAAAAGCAACTGGCTCTAATCCTTCTCCTTATGTATTTTGGCGGCTTTCTTCCATTAGGAAGAAAATAAAAATAAAAGTCCATCTTGCTCCCATATTGGAAGAAGTCCAAGATACACACATTGAGAGTACAGGAACTGGCATTAAAATCCTCCTGACACTTTTTATGCTGGGTCTTTGATCACACAGAAAAAGGCAGGGGGTTTTTTGCCTTTTATGGTCCTAAAGCAAAAAGTTGCTCTTGGAAGCTTTCTGTGATACAATTTGGTGTTCAGCTTTCCTGATAAAACTGTTCTAAATAGTTCCATAAACCAACAAACATCCCAATAATCCCGATTCAGGCCTCCTCTGTGTCTCTTCTGAACCACAAATTTTGTGAAGATTAAAACAATTGTGAGATCACAACTGGGCCTTTCCTCTTGTTTCATCATTTGCATGACCATTCAACAATCTTTCTGAGATGATTTTTTTTTGAAAAGCAGCAACTGTTTGGGAGTTCAAGACCAAACTGAGATACAAACACACATGCTTTTAATGTCATAAGTGCTATTGCTTTTCAGATAAGATGCGGTCTAAGATGAAGCCGTGGGGAAGACACAGTGTGAGATGATGGCAAAAAGCCATTTATGCTGACCTTCAGGCATGCTGCCTGCAGACAGTTGTATCAGAAAATCTGTTCCAAGATTTTTATAAACTCTGCTGCGATGTCCAGATCTGCTCCAAGTGATGTGTTGTCTCTATCAGGCATTTAGTCATGCAGAGTATTAGCTCCTACTATTTGTAGAGAACTTTTGTTCACTGAGACACTTTGACCTTTATATGGGAACATAAACAAGAGATTGCAGTTGTCCAAGTGATTTATAGTAAAGATGTTACGAATTGACATTTAAAATAGGTATCGTTCTCATGTACAAAATATCAGGTATTGCATTTCATTAGTTATCACATCTTAATTTGGCTGTTAGGAAAAAGTCACGTCTTACCAATATGAAATAATCTTGTTTATCCCTGGAGTGTTGTTAGAGCAGAAATCAACAGAGAGACGTAGAATGGCAATACTGGGATGGTCAGCTTAAAAGGGCAGATCCTTAGATGTCATGATGACCTAGATTCAGTGAAAATCTGATTTACACCTACAGAGTGACTAGTGAGTGTAGAATTTTAAAACTCTGGAATATAACAAATTAGAAGTAGAAAACACTGAAGAGAAGTGCGTGGCCTACCAGGTATACTAGACAAGAATCCGTAAAGCAAAATTCAGTGCTCATTTTAAGTGGAAACTAACAACATATGAGGTCTGACATCTTGTTTAGCAGATTTTAATACTCAGAAAAGAAAGGCTAAGCTGGATAGATAAACCATGGTCATTTCTGCCAGCATTTCTGACTGGGTTGTGTCTTCTTTTCTGTGCTGGTGCATCCTTGCAGATGGAGCTGGCATTGGTCAAGTAGTTCAGCAGATGAAGGAGGCCCACATTTTGACTTTCAGTATGTTGCTATGTTGTTGTTAGGAATGTAATTTTTGGGTGATTAAAAAAAGGTGTAGCTGACTGATAGAAGTAACAAAACTAAATTTACGTGAGGATATTTTCTCAGCATCTTCTTATGAGAATCAATGAGACAAACCTCGGGGCGGTCCATGGGTTGGTAAAGATCCAATGGCCTGAAGATGCTCTCCTCAGCAACTTTATCCACCTCTGCCCAAAGTGTGGGACAGCACAACTCTGACTTCCAGGACACCTCACCACGGAGGACCTCCAGAGGTGCCTGGTACTAAGGTCACATGGCTGAAGCCACCATGCTCTGCACCCTGCTCCTCCCAACCACTGAGACCCCCACTCTTGTCTGCAGGGAATGGGAAAACAGAGACAACCGCTTTTCTACACGTAACTCTGTAGCATTCTCTGCACTATTGACCTTTGTTTCACTGAGGCAATGAACACTCAAACTCCTTCACTTGGATCCTATTATTGTGTAGTAATCATAGAATCACAGAATGGTAGGGGTTGGAAGGGACC